>JANTPZ010006180.1:0-12391 GCA_025593235.1 Vachellia pachyceras
TTAGTCTATCTTTGATGTAAAGACTCATGAGACTAGTGGTTCCTTCCTGTTACTTACCACGATCTCCTTGTCCTAATGCACATCCTGTGAGGTCAGACATACAAATAATGCAGAGCCTAAAACAAGGCCAATTTATTCACACTTATATCAATCTCAGGGTCAGTGATGCTTTACTTTGTAATGTGACAAAAGCAAAAGCAATCATTTACTCTTGTATCTCATCATACTTGACTGATTCACTGTTAAGTGTCCTTATTGTCTGATATTTGAATTGGTCGTCTCATTTGTCACCTCATGTTCAATATCACTCAGGAGGAGTGAGGATCTCACCACTTTGACTTGTCAATTTATGGATTTTATCTTTTAGAAAATTACCTTGGGTCTCCAAAAAAGAAACATGACTACCGTAAAGTTTCAATAATAAGTGGATAAGTATGGATCAATTCTCATTTTTTCTAATAATGATTTGTTTGGAAACTCTTTTCCAAATAGTTTTTACAGATTTCGAGGTAAAACCTAGGTTTTAGAGAATAGATTTTGGAAAATAGTTTTTACAGATTCTGAGGTAAAACCTAGATTTTGAAAAGTGATTTAGGGCTTGTTTGAAACCTAGGTTTCAAAACCTAGGTTACAAAACTTCAGTTTGAAACCTAGGTTTTCTCTTTCCTACTTTCTCCTCTTTTCTCTTTGCTACTTTTTCTTTCTTTTTCTTTCTTAATTTCCTCTTTCCTACCCACTTTTTTGCCTCGGAATCCGTAAAAGCTATAACTTCCCAAACATAAATCACTTTTCAAAATCTAGATTTTACCTCGTAATCTGTGAAGCCTAAGTTTCAAACCTGGTTCCCAAACAAGCCCTTATGTTTGGGAAGTTATTAGCTTTTACAGATTCCGAGGTAAAAAAGTGGGTATGAAAGAAGAAAGAGAGAATGAAAAGTATAAAAGAGGAAAGAGAAAAAAGAAAAGGTATGAAAGAGGAAAGAGAAAAAAAGAAAAAAAGTAGAAAAGACTAAAGAGAAAGAATGAAAAAAGTATGAAGAGGAAAAAGTAGGAAAGAGAAAATTTAGATTTCAAACTGAGGTTTTGTAACCAAAATAACTTTTCAGAAAAAATTTTATACTTGAACAAAATCTAAATTTTAGATCAAAACCTAGGTTTCACAACTACCATCCAAACAAGTCCTAAAAGTTATCATTACTTACTGTGACTTTTTATTATTCAATTACTCGTTCGAAACATTAAAGTGATATTTCCTTTTATCTTGGATATGACTCTTAGCTGTTTGTGATAGTAGTGTCTGTAGGTTGAAGGTGTTGTGTGCTCATTCTTCACTTGTTGTTACAGCTTGTTGACACGTGCACTCTTACAATGATTTTTGGCGTCTGATATAACCTAACGTCACTGCATATTTTATAATTAGTAGTTTCTGAGTTGTGTTGGGACTTGTGCCTTTAATAAGTGTGAGCATCAAGGAATCTCAACGGTTCCGACGAGAAGGGTTGATCCTATCATTATTTGTCTGTTTAAGAATGTGATAGAGAAGAAATTTTACGAGAGTTGAAGTAAATATGTGAAAGAAATTATTTCATTTTACATAAAAATATTGTTGAACATATATTTGGGCTCTCCAAAAGCTCAATCAAACAGGGCCCATATATAGTTCCATCTTGATAAAGATGTGAAAAAAACCTATGTTTCCTAAGAAATAAAATTAAATATAAATAAGTCTTTCAACTATAAAGAGCTCATTTAGATCAAAGAATTGATGATAATGTAAGCAAATGGAAAGAAAGATAAAAGAAAAGTTTTTCACATGAGATGCTTGATATGCATTAAAATAGAAAAAAGATTTGATAGAAAAAATTTTGTTTGATTGGATTATAATGGTGGTAAAGTATATAGGAAAATTTTGTTAAATGACCATATTAACCTTAATAACTAAATATGCAAAATAAAATTAAAAATATATGTATTTATTAAAGAAAATGTTGTGCTTCCCCATTTGAATTGAAATATATGTATCCGAATGCATTCTGGATATGAGTATTAAAATTTTTTAAATGTCATCCGAATGATCTAAACCCATTTGAATGCGATTATTTATTTTCAAGGTGAGTATTACATTTTTGAATACTCATTTGAATAAATCTTATGTCTCATTCGAATGAAGCTCTCATCTTCTAGATACCCAAATAAGCTCTCGAGATGAATATTGAAATTTTTATATGCTCATTCCTATGTCTCATTTGAATGAGACCCTCATTTTCACAATATCTGAGTGAGCATTTAATATATGTGTTAAAAATTTAATACTTATTAGAATAAAGTCAACTGTTATTCGAATGAAAAACTTTTTTTTTCAAACACATTTTTAGTAACTCATTCGAATATTCGTTATATTCATCTAAATATAATTTTCATCTTCTAGACATTCGAATTATACTTTAATATGAATATTAAAATTTATATATATAATTTGAATGAACACCTACCATCCAAATAAATAAATCTTCTCCATCTCCTTTGATGGCAGCCTTACAAAAGATTATTCTACAAGGGAAAGGCTCCTTCCTAACTTTTTTGGGGTGGAAACCTGCCCGATAAAGTTCTTTATCATAACCCATTGTTGTTACGAGCCCTTTTCACAACCATCAACCCCTTCGAACCTCACTTTTTATAGGCTAATGTAGATAGGAATGCACATCTAAAAGTGGCAATATGTACAATAAAATGGGCATGACTTCTATATACGTAGCCAGTGACACCAAGGTTATCAAAACCGAACTGGTGACTAAACTGAACAAGGCAGTGGGTTAAGGGTCAGTGGGTCAGACCGGAGTCGAACTGGGGGTCAGACCGGTGAGGAATAAAAAAATTAAAAATAAATCTCATCATACATTGCCACAATCAAACTATCCAAAATTAAAAATTATAAAAATTAAGTAGTAAATCCTATTACTAACAAAATAATAATTACCAAATCAATTATATACTTGTATGTTATATATTATCCAATATTATTTACAGTTTTAAAATATTCATTATAACAAAATATCAACAAATAAATACGGTAAAAGCTTCTATTTTTTATTTTTTAACTTTCAAATTTGAAAAAATTCATCCTTTTTCTAAAAAATAATTAAAAAGATGAGTAGATAACCAGATACAAACGTGACAGTAAGCATGTGTAGGGAAGCGATTCTATTTTTTTAAAAAGTTTTTACCTTTCAAATTTTTAAAAATTAATCATTTAATTTTTTTAAAAAAACAAGGTGATCGGGTCGACCCCGCAAACCGGTCGGGTTGACCGGGTTAGCCCTGGATCAGTCCGGTTTGACCGGGTTGATCCCAACTCGGGGTTATTTAACAAATAGGACCGGACTAGAGGCCAGTTAACAGGTTTCTGGTCCGGGTTTGATTACCATGAGTGGCACACCTTCATCACTACATTTCCCCTTTTTTTCTTGGGATAAGGTGGCTGCACCATATCCGTAAAGTATCTTTTGTTTGTCCCTTCAATAAATCTTATCAAATTTTCCTTACACTCTACTCTGTTTCCTTTTCATATGGGAACACTTCTCCTTGATTTTTTTTGCCAATCTTCTCCTTGATTTAAATCTATCAGGAAATGAAGCACTCACTGGTAGTTCCGTACTCGCTTAGAATGTAAAAGGCATATGAAAGGGTTAAAGGTGGAAGGGAAGCAACCAAGAGGCACTCTTTAGTTGTTGCTCTTGTTGGGCTGGGGACTGTTATCAGATTATGGCTTCGTTTGGAAACCCGTTGGAAAAACGGACACAGATTCCGAGGTACTTTATGTGAGAGGAATTTTGTCTCGGCTTGCGTGAGAATGGGTTTGGGGAGCACATGTTTCCAAACGCAGCCTATGATTACCTGTCTCCCACGCCACCGTTCTGTGTAGCATTTTATATCAATACATGCTCCACTCTATTGAGTAGTAGTATTTCTCATTGGTTTGGAGAGAAAAAAGGGAGAAATTAATCAACTCCAGACCACATCACTGTGTATAGCATACGACCATTCTGTGAAACTATACTGTTGTGAAATAAGGGAGAGACCAAGAAAGAGAAAAAAATATTTTATGTTCTTGGAAGAGAGAGAGAGAGAGAGACTACAAGTCAGTGGCGAAGAGAGAAGTTAGGAAGTTGATCTGGTGGGATCATTCAAATCCTGAGGCTAAGAGAGCTGGAATCAAGACGAGGGAAATTGAAGACAGAGGAAAGCTCTAGTTTTAAAATTTTCGTTTGTTCCTGTCAATATGCAACAGAATAGATGAGGATATGGTTAATCATATGCATATCATAGGTAATACAAGATTTAATAGTTTTTTATCTTAAATGTCACGTACTTACAAGTTAGGTTAAAACTACTTATTTCATATGAACAATATATATTATTAACTACAAGTTAACTCATAAGCAGATAATGATTACACAATATTAAAATACTTTTTATTTTAACCGTGAACAACCCATTACTTACATCCGGTTAAAGCTACTCAGAGCTACGCTGTCTACCACGTATACAAAAAAGTTGCAGCAGAGCAATGAGCATGTCGATTTAATAGTGAAGATGGCATTGAAAAAGTCGACAAAATAAATAGAATGGACTCAAATCATAGATGGAAAATCACAACCATTCCCCTTTGTTCCTCTCTTCTCTGGCAATGTAATGAGATGTTTGCTTGCTTTCTAAAACCACAGTGATGAAAGCTATGTTTCAACATGAGATGGACTGATTTTGTATTTGCAATCTTAGGGGGCAAGTGTGTCTTTTGCCTCTTTTATCAACCACTGGAACTTGGGTTCCTACCATCTTTTGTGGGAAGAGAGATTCCCATGTTTTAATGAAAATGACTTCACGCGAGAAGCCATTTTTCATCTCACATGCCCCCCAAACAGTCGTTGTTAGTGCAAATGTGGATTTTCCTTTTCTATTGGCCAATTTTCTTTGATCCAAACGAGCCCTAATGGGTTCTTATAGATTTAGTTTACACAAATCAAACTTGTAAAATTATATTCTCAAGGCTTAATCATATTTTGTTAATTTTTTAGGCACATATTTCTTTGTGTTGGAGACAATCATATACGAGAAATTGATGGTCTCTTTAGTGTTAAATATTGACACTTGTTCCTATAGAGATTTAAATATTGGTATACTACATTGTAAAGAAATAACCTTTTACATTAGACTCAATGTTAGTTAAGGTTTGATAATATTGAATATACTAATTTAAGAGAGATGCTTGGCACTTAATCCAAATGATGAGTGAAGATATTTTTCTTCCTTTCTATTTTAAGAGAGATTTTTAATTCACTGACTAATTTCTCAGTCAACAATTAATTCCAATCCCACTCATAATCGCATCACAACATTAATCCCTCGCATTCCTTCTTAATCAAGCATTGTTGTGGCCAATTGGTGTAACATAATTCTCTCAAAAATCGTTTTCTATATTCAAATGGACTTAAATTCAATTCCTCATGTTGAATAGCCAAAACACATTTCATTAGGACCACCTCCAGAAAACTAAAGCAACACCAAACCGACATCGATATTTCATGCATGAAGAATGAAGTTGAAGGAGAAAAATAGCAGACAACAGCAGCCTTTGCAATTGTAGCAGTGAAAAGCATAAACCAATAAAGATTTCAGTTAACTACTGGAATAAAATTCCAAAGCTATGAAACATGACCTTAAAGGCTAGGAAGGAACTCCATGAAACTTCAAACTTCAATGCCTCAACTTGTGAATGCAAATCACTGAAGAATAAGAAAAACCCTAGAAAGCCTCCTACAAACGCAATGGCGTACCATACCTAAAGAATAAAAACAAAAGCTAATGTCACCAAAAAAAATAAAAGCTAACAACATGATAAGTAGCCTTAAGTTAAAAATTAAACCAAAGTGGACGGCTAACCCTAGGTTGAGGATGGTGACGGAAGAGGAGAGAGAAGGTGACGGTGAAGGGGTTCAGAGGGTAGGGATGGGAGAGAGCGGAGTAAGAAAAAGGTACTGCAGACATTAGAGGAAGGGGGAGTAGGATCAGATGAGACTCAACAGGCTGATGGTGAAGAAACATATAGGGACAAGCTGTTGAAGTGTGGTCAGTTTTCCTGTTCGAAAGACTCGAGAGGGAGCAGTGTTTTCGAAAAAGCATGGCACGAGCATATTGAAAGCTTGAATGCTTTCTTTGGAGATGGAGTGGAAGGTGATCAGAAGTCAGGGAAGAATGGCGAGAAAGGGGAGGATGATGATCTTTGCCCTATGCTTGTAGTGAACCGTGAAGAATATGAAAGATGGTGTCTACCATGGCGCAAGTAATTGATTATTAAGTTATTAAGGAAGACAATTCCAATCTGGGGCATGAAAGTGGCTCTGCACAGACTTTGAAAAACAAGGGAAGCTTTTGACATCACGGATTTGGATAATGGGTATTTTGTGGTGTCGTTCGCTAACGAGGAGAATATGAATTATGTATATTTTGAAGGTCCCTGGATGGTGGCTGATCATTATCTGATTGTTCAACGGTGGTGCCCGAATTTTGATCCTTGAACTGCAGATAGTCAAAGAAAAATTGCTGCGTGGATTCGAATTCCAGTTCTCCCTTTAGAATTTTTCAACTCTGAAAGCCTATGGAAAATTGGAGGCTTGATTGGGAAAACTTTAAAGGTGGACTCGACGACTTATCTAAGGGAACGGGGGAGGTTTGCTCGCATTTTTGTTGAACTAGATATGAAAAAACGTTTGATTTCAGCAGTTAGCATTTTTGGGAAACGGAGGTTTGTGGAGTATGAGGGCCTTCACCTTATTTGTTTCCATTATGGACACCATCGGGATCTTTGCCCAGAGCTTCACTCTAACTCTCGAGAGGAGAACACATCAGACCCTGATGAGGTTGAAGGAAAAGTACAAAAGGAGAGTGAGCATATGGAAGCTGGCGAGGTGAAAACATCCCAAAAGCGGGATCGTTCATAGGAGGGCACACTAGTAGCCTCAGTGGCTCTGTCAGCGGCGATACACAGGTACCAGATAAGTTGGGTGCGTGAAACTTGGTTGTCCGGCTACCAAGGTGAAGAAATAGCATCCCTGATTCGTTGGAGACCAAAACGAGTAATCAACAAAAGCTTCTGAAGAATAAGCCTGCCACCACAGCCATTAGTGAGCAAAGGGGATTTGGTTCTCATAGCTTAAGTAATGATGTGTTGGGAGTGAGATTCTCGAGTGGACCAAATTTGGAGTCCCGAAATTTTGGGAAAGATGTTACAAATAAGAGCAAGTGGGTCTCTGTTGACCATGCAAGGAGAAGGAATGAACGTGTGACCATGGGCGGCAAAGAGTATAGGGCCGCGAGGATAAGGAGAAGCGATATGGGACCGAGTGTCTCCAAGCCCAATAAGCAATCATTTCTATCCTTAGCCAATCCGTTTAGTGCTTTAATGAACATGAGGGAATCATGCCCATCAATCACAGGTGACTTAGCCGAGGACCTGAGATTGGTGGAGACTAATAAGGAAGTGATGGACCTTGAAGGAGCAGAAGCCCAAAATGAGTTGAGAGATGAGGATGGTAGTAGGCCGAGTCTTTCAAGAACACATAAAGGGACGATGCTAGATGAAAATGAGGGCTTTACAGCATATATTTCTATAAACAGTGTTGTCGCATGAATTGTTTCTTCTAGAATGTGAGAGGTACATGAAATAAATCTTTTGTGGGCCTCATTCATGAGGTGACATCTAAATATAATATTGATTTACTTGCTATTTTTTAGACTAAATGTAAAGGGGTGAAGGCAGAACGGATTGCTAGCAGATTGGGTTTTTCTCATTTTAAGATTGTGGACGCTCTCGGCTTTTGGGGTGGTGTTTGGGTTCTTTGGCGTGATTCAAACTGGACTATTGAAGTTTTAGATGCAGCAGAACAATTTATTCACTCTCAGGCAAGAAATGGGAATGATGAGTTTCTCATTACCTCTGTATACGCTAATCCCATTGCAAGTAGTAGAAGAATATTGTGGGATCAATTATCTCAAATTGGAAGCAATGTTGTGGGCCCTTGGGTGATTGGTGGTGATTTTAATTGCACACTCTATCAACATGAAAGGAGATCTACATCTCGGACCACCAGTTTTGTGGATAGAGATTTCGGTTGTTGGGTTGATGGACTTGCACTAACTGACTTGGGATGTGTAGGACCAAAATTCACTTGGAAACGTGAGGGATGTAAAAGTAGAATTGATAGGGTTCTCGCTAATACAGCCTTTATGGACAAGTTTAATGATGCAATGGTGAGGTCACTTCCATGGTATAAATCTGATCACAGACCCATCTTCCTCAGAATGCTCCCAGCTTCTCCTAGTCAACCAAAAGTATCGAGGCCGTTTCGGGTGAATGCCTCTTGGGTTCTACATGAAGATTTTGAGCACTTGGTTAAGGATGGTTTGGATGAAAATGAAAATTGGATTGTCAATATGACCCTTTTCGCGGATCATGCTAAGATATGGAGCCATAAGGTGTATGGTTTCTTGGATAGTAAAAAGAGACATCTGATGGGATGACTAGATGGCTTATCTAAGGCTATGTTTCATGACGGCATATCTTCTTCTCTTGACCTTTTACATAAAAATTTATGAGAGGAACTTGAGGATGTCTTGATCCATGAAGACTTGATGCTTGAGGATGTCTTGATCCATGAAGACTTGATGCTTGAGGATGTCTTGATCCATGAAGACTTGATGTGGGCTCAAAAAGTGAAAATCAACTGGTATTCATTGGGAGATAAAAACTCTAAATTCTTTCACGCTCGTGTTAATGGGTGGTGTCGTCGGAACAAGATTGAAGCAATCCAAGATGATTCAGGGGTTTGGATTGATAATGCCGACGACATAAAGAAATTAGCCGCTAATTTCTTTTCTAATCTTTTCCAAGATGTTAGTGAGACCTCATACTTGCTAAATTGTGATATTGCTTTCCCGGTCATTGTGCTTTCACAGTTGGATACTTTATTTGTAAGTATTAAGGGGGAGGAAATAAAAAATGCCATTTTTGATATGGGGGCACTATAATCTCCTGGAACAGATGGTTTAAATGCTTTATTTTTCCAAAGTTAGTGGGAGACAATTGGCCCTTCTGTTGTCAATTTTGTCAGGAACATGATTGAAAACCCAGTTAATATCAAGCAAGTAAATGATATTTTCATTGTTATGATACCAAAAAAAGCCAACCCAAACAATATTCGGGATTTCTGGCCTATTAGTCTTTGCAATATCATCTACAAAGCAGTCGCGAAAGTAATCGCTAATCGCATCAAGCAAGTGCTTCCAGATGTTATTTTTCCAAACCAATGTAGTTTTATTCCTGGCAGAGTGAGCTCTGATAATGTCATTATAACTCAAGAGGTTATTCATTCCATGCAATGTATGAAGACGAAGAAAGGTTTCATGGCCATTAAAATTGACCTTGAAAAAGCCTATGACAGGATTCGTTGGGAGTTTGTAGAGCAATGCATTAAAGAGTTAATGTTTCCCCAATGGCTTATAAATTCCATTAAATTTTGTATTTCCTCCCCTAAATTGCGCATCTTGTGATAAGGTAGTGAGGCTGAGGAATTTTACCTGATGTATGGCATCAGACAAGGGGACCCTATCTCCCCCTATTTGTTTGTGATATGCATTGAGAAATTGGCTTATTTAATCCAAGCTGAACTAGAGAAGGGATGTTAGAAGCCCATCAAACTGTTTAAGAAAGAAGCACCTATTTCACATTTATTTTTTGCTGATGATCTTATATTTTTTTCAAAAGCAAGTCTTGATCAGGTGGAAATTATTAAGAAATGCCTTAAGAGTTTGTGAAGCCTTGGGCTAGAAGGTTAGTCATGCGAAAGAAAGGTGTTTTTCTCCAGAAATGTCAACCATAACAGAGCCAGACAAATAAATACTGAACTTGGATTTACTCAAACTGGCGATCTAGATAAATATCTTGGTGTTCCGCTTCATCATAATCGGGTGACAAAGGAGACATACCAATTCATAATGGACAAGGTGAAAAGTCGAGTAAGCAATTGGAAAATAAACAAAGTATCTTTTACAGGACGTTCTACGCTCGTCAAATCGGTTGTATCCACCATTCCTAGTTACTCAATGCAGACTGCAGATTTACCTATGAGCACATGCGAGAATTTGGAGAAAATCTCACGAAGATTCTTATGAGGAGAGGCTGATGACGAGAGGAGGATGCACTTAGTGGCTTGGAATAAGGTGTGTCAGGAGAAAATGGTAGGGGGCATTGGTATGCAGCATTTAAAACAATAGAATAAAGCTTATATGATGAAGTTGGGATGGAGCCTTGTGAAGAGAAAGGATGCCCTTTGGGTAAGAGTCATAGAAGCAAGCATAATTTAGGAGATGACATTCTGCCTACTATTGATCCCAAGAAACCTGGTTCATGTGCTTGGAGAGAAATCAGGAACTTCGGAAGAACGTCCAGGAAGGGATGGAACACGTTAGAAATAGAAATGGAGATGATGATGTTCAATGGAAGTGGGAGAAAAGTGGAGACTTCACAGTTAACTCAGCTTATAGGAGTATGAATGATAGAAGAGAGGAAGGGCAAACAGTTGTGGATGATCATTTGGAAACTTAAAATCCCTCAGAGAAGCAAAACTTTCTCCTGGGTAACCCTTTAAGGACGCCTTCTAACTAACTACATGAAATGGAGAAGGGGCATTTATCCAAATGGTTCTTGTGATATATGCAGTAACATTATGGAAGATGACTTTCATGTGCTGCGGGACTGCCATAAGACAAGACTGTTTTGGAAGGATATAGTGCTTCATTATAATGAGAGATAATGAGAGATGAGGGAGATTGGAAGCATAGCTTCATTATAATCTGCTGGTTTATTTAGCGAGTAAGGAATGAGCACACGCATAGGGGCAATAAAGCTAGTTATGGGCAAATATTCGCGCTTCGTTCAAGAACTAAAATGACTGGAGTGAATCTAAACGGTAGATGTGAAGTTGACAAACATCATACTTCTGAAAATACTTCAAACGGTATACGAGTTATGATGGATGGTGCGTACTCCTATGCTTCTGATACCGCAGCTTGTGGCGGCATCCTTATGAATGGGGGAGTTATCTTTGAAGGCTTTATGATGCGCCGGGATCATAGGGATTGACTTACTGCAGAATTATGGGGATGGTTAATGGGACTTAAAAGAGCATGTGATAATTGGGTAAAGAAGCTCACTCTGACCTCGAACTCGGCGGAAACTATCGGCCACCTTCAGAATGAGGTACCGGATCTTCATGAGGAACGTAGCTTGATTAACGAGGTAAAAATAATGCTCGAGCAAGACTGAGATGTCACTTTGAAAATTATCGAGAGAGATGCAAATGAAGATGATGACTGTATGTCAAAGAATGCACTTAGCAGTGCTCTTGGATACCACATCCTTAATGGACCCTAAACAGTTGCTTTTCTGAAGGCAGCGTGTGTCCCTGAATTCCTTTTTTTTTGTCTTCTCTATTTTTACTTCCGTCTTGTATAAAAAAAAATCCAAAGTCATACAGTGTCGACTTACCCATAAATATAGCATAGTAATCATGATTGTAGTTAAATCTACATTCCTTACAGAAATCCAATAACCAGATACTGAATTTCTAACTTCAGTTAAAAATTCTTCATGACCTATTATAAGATCAATCGAAGGGAATATAATTAACAAAAGGACTGAAGAATCATCAACTATTTTTTTAGTCTATTAATATACGAAAAGCTCTTTCTATAGATGAAACATCATGGATTTAATCTGGCTTGTAACTGTAAGATATTAATATCAATCTTATTTCAAACGGAAAAAAGAGATCATGTATGTAGTAGAGAAGACGCACCACCATCATAGTGGGTCCGTTTGGGAACACGGTAGAAAAGTACTTTTACACAAGTCGAAGTAAATATATAGAGGAGATTATTTTATTTTACGAAAAAACATTGTTGAACGTGTCTTTAAAAAGTTCAGAAACTCCTCGAAACACATTCAGTAAAATTGATGTTAGGGGTTCAACGGTTGAATTAATGACAGACACAGATATATATATATATATATGTATTATATATGGGCAACAAGTGAATCTGGACACGTTGGGGGTCATTTTCATGTCAATGTTTACGTTCCCTTCTGTCCTTTTCTCTTTGGTTTCGTCATTGCTTACCGCTAGAGCTGGTAATACGGGCCGTCCTGTGGGTTTGGGCTGGCCCGTGATGGGTTTTGAGCCCGGCGGTCCGGGCTTAAAATACCCATTTTAATATGGGTCATGATTTTTCAAACCCAACCCATAACCGGTGGGTTGGTGGGTTGGGCGGGCCGGCCC
>JANTPZ010006181.1:0-15286 GCA_025593235.1 Vachellia pachyceras
CGTTCATAAAGAGTAGGGTCATTCGAATGAGCTTTTTTTCCATTCAAATGAACTTTCTAAACCGAATTTTCACCCAACGGTTTAGAAAGTCCCCTCCAAAGGTGTATAAAGTCCACTTTCTACCCCGTTGGGGGAAAATTCAGTTTAGAAAGTTCATTCGAATGGAAAAAAATCTCATTCGAATGACCCTACTCTTTATAAACGGTTTAGAAAGCTTTAACTTTAAAATGTTGTAACTTCCTCATTTTAGCTCCAAATTTTACAAATGACCTATCATTGGAAAACCCTTTGAGTCTAATTTCAAATGGAATAGGTTTCATATCAATTTAAGATCTCTATTGAGATATATCATCAAAAAACCGAACATATGTCTGGAATATACGAATTCCTGACCCATGTTTGGTTTTTTTTTCATATCTCTCAAAATACTAATCCAATGGCTGTGAAACTTATGCCATTCAAAACTAGACTCAAAGAGCTTTCCAATGATAGGTCATTTGTCAATTTTGAAGCTGAGATGAGGAAGTTACATCATTTTAAACTTTCAGCTTTATAAATCGTTTTTCTCACTCTCACAATGAGGCTGATTCGATTCAAATGAGGCTTATTCGATTCAAATAATGAGGCTAATCGATTCAGAATGTATGCTTTCTAAACCGTGTAATAATATGGTAGTTTAGAAATACTTATTTGAATCAGATAAGAACTTAATCGAATCCGTCACTTCATTTCCTTTAAACTTGGGAGAAGCCGCGTATGGTACTGAAGGCTGCTGTTTCAGGGGCAGTGAGGACATTTCCTTTAAACTTGGGTAAAGACGCGCGAGGTACTAACATGTGTCAGGGATTTAAAATTTCAAATCACCTTTCTGGGATTCACTGTTTTCGAGATACTTTTTCCGTCATTTTCCCACAATTAACATATTACATAAGTTTGCTCTCTCTGTTTTTTTTCCAGATCTCGAGGGATATCGTAGGGGACACTTTTGACTAAAACAAAAATTTTGTTTGCAAAGAAATGAAAGAGCCCTGACAAAAATAGTAAGGGATATTGAAATTTTCGGTCCCTTAGATTCATTTCAATTATCAGCTTGGTCACTAAAATTGTATGTCAAGTTTTATACACAATTTTTTTGTTCTTACGTAATGTTGGACCAACAATTATTTTTCCAGCTTTTGATGAAGAGGTTGTCATCATTAAGTTAATGACTGTTTATGATTAAATGTCTTGATATCATAAGGATTAATTATGTATGATTACAAAAATTTATGAACTTAATTGATAAAAACTAAATTTCAAGGATCAAAATAATAACTGAGACAAACTTAATTAAGGAACCAAGGGTACATAGATGTAAATTCAAGATTAGATGTAAATTCTTTTTCTTTTTTTAACTCCAATCAAATGAAAAGGCGTGTGCACACATATATTAGCACTTTAGCAGGTACATAGCATAAGTTTTTTTAGTAAAAAAGAGTCAATTTTATTAATCAGTATGCCAAAATCACTTCTGGCCACTTGGTTTGTGCACTAGGCATCTAACCAAATGGTTAGAGGTTCGAAAAGGCAAAGAAAAAAAAAACAATTTCAATGCCTTCCTGTTCTGAAAACTGATTCACTTCCTCCTGGCCATTATTCATGTTACTAATTAAATCTTTCATCAGTATCTCTTCCACAAAAGGAGGTGCAACTGCCATCCACCTATTGGGTTCCTCCTTTCTACTACTAGCAGCTGCTACAACATCAGCAGCATGGTTACCTTGGTGAGCCACCAAGGAAAAAGCTAAACCTGGCTTGTCTGTAATCAGTAACATAATCTCCTGCAAGATGGCCACACACTGCCACTCTAGCCCTTGCATTGAATCCTTTTGGATATGCCTGTACAAGACCTCAATCTATTTCAATGCAAATTTGGGACCCCATGAACTTGTGACACAGATCATTAGAGCCTCCTTCATAGCCAAGCATTCAGCCTCCATTGATGTACAAGCCCTCCTACAAATGAATCTGAATTGTCTCTACATACCAACCCTATTCCAGCTTTAC
This sequence comes from Vachellia pachyceras, assembly GCA_025593235.1. Taxonomy (NCBI): domain Eukaryota; kingdom Viridiplantae; phylum Streptophyta; class Magnoliopsida; order Fabales; family Fabaceae; genus Vachellia; species Vachellia pachyceras. Next base: position 2,047 of record JANTPZ010006181.1, read on the forward strand.
CGGTTTCCTTTTTGAAAGCACTATCTACATTAATTTTATTGTGTCTAAGGCTGGTGCTTCCCATTGCTTTTTCCTATCCATCTGCATATCACCTCGCCTCTCCTTTTTCCCATTATTATCAGTTTTGGAGCTCCAAACCTCTCCAACCAGAGTCATAGCCTTTGCCACTGCTTTCTCTGCATCAATCTTAACTTCATTGAATACCCATTCATACCTTGCCTTCCATATTCCCCAGCAAAGTGCAACAATAGTAGCCTTATTTTCTTCATCAGTCCTTCTATCTAATAGTCCCTTCACACCACCTCCTAATGCTAGTGATATGTTCTTTGCCAATTCTCAGTGACAAGGGGTAGCCAAACCAGCACTTGTTTATCCAAGGTTACAACAAAATCATGTGCTTTAAAGTTTCTGCTTCAGCATCAGACACAGGGCATAGATCACTTTGGCCACATTTCCTCTTATACAAGGCAACTTTTGTGGCTAGAGCCTCATTCAACATTCGCCACATAAAGTGATTGACTTTAGGAGGCACTTATAGCTTCCAAACGCAGCTCCAAAGTTTCCTAGGAGAAACATGAGAAATGCTAGGCTGTGTGCTCCTAGTAGCATTTACTTCCTCCTTCGCCACATGATAGCATGATTTCACACTATACATGCCATCCTTACATTTCAACCAGATCGCTACGTCCTTTCTCCTAGCTTCTGCAATATTGATCTGCATGATTTTATTCTTCTCCACTTCAGTAACTTTTCATTCAATGCCACTAAGCTCCTATCTTCCTTCCTTTATGAGTCTGCTACCTTCCAGTTCTTATCTTCCTCACTTATCATTGCATCATTCAATTTTTCTAGGTTAAGTCCACGGACCCATCTGTCACCCCACACCTTAATATCTCTTCCACCCCCTACTTTCTAGAATAGCTCTTTCTTTAGGAGATCCCTGCCTTCAATAATACTGTTCCAACACCAAGGTTTCCCACATATCTTTGCCTCCAGAAAGCTATTTTTAGGAAAATAAATTCCTTTCAGGATCCTGCACCATAGTTCATTAGGATTCTGCAGTAGTCTCCAAGTTGTCTTAGCCAATAAGGCCTTATTGAATGTATGAAAACTCCTAAACCTTGTTCCTCCCTCATCCTTATCCCGAGTCATCAAACTCCATTTCTTCCAATGAATCTTCCTACCCTCATGCTCATTCTGTCCCCACCAAAACTTTGAAATCAAACTATCCATTTCTATACAACACTTCAAGGGAAATAAGAAACTAGACATGGGGTACACAGGGATTGAGTTTGCTACAGCCTTTATCGACACTTATTTCCCATCAACTGTTAGCAGCTTCTGTTTCCAACCTTGCAGCTTCTTTTTTATTTTCAATTTAACCAAAATTCAGAGCTGCAATCTTTGACCTTCCCCTCAACAGAGGCAAGCCCAGAAACTTCCCTAGTTCGTTTGTTGCCTTAACACCAAGCACTCCTTTAATGTCTACCTTTATCTCCCTAGATGTGTTAGCAGAGAAATTGATACAGGATTTATCTAAGTTTATCTCTTGACCTGAGGCTGCACTATACATGTCAAGAATTAGTTTCAGATCAATACAATTTTCCTTCTGGACTTTCACAAAGAAGAGTACATTATCAGCAAAAAAGCAGTGTGACAACATAGGTCCTCCTCTAGATAGTCTCAGCCTTATTAGATTCCCATTATTAATGTGGTACTGCACCATTAAGGATAGGACATCAGCAACCACGATGAATAGGTAAGGAGATAGTGGATCTTCTTGCCTAATACCTCTTTCAGGGCTAATTCTTGCAACTTTCTTCCTAGCAACCAGCAACTCATTCAATGGATGTTACACACTCCATAATCTAGCTCACCCACTTACTACAAAAACCCATGCGCAACATCACATCTCTCAAGAACCTCCAATCTACGCGGTCATACACCTTGCTAAGATGAATTTTTAGGGCTAGTTCACCTTTAGTACCATTCTTCTTTCGTTTCATGTACTGGAAGGCTTCATGAGCAATGATCAGATTGTATTGGATCAGTCTTCCAGCTACAAAGACTCTTTCTGTTTCTCAGTTATGTATTTGCTCATAAGGTTCCTCATTCTTGCTGTCATGATTTTAGCAATGATCTTATATAACACATTACAAAGACCTATTGGGCGAAATTGGTAGACAGTTTTCGGCCTGTCAATTTTTGGGACCAAAGCAATGCGAGTTAAATTGATCTTTCTGAGCTGAGCTTGGTCTTGTACAAAATCTGACACCATGCTGCATATTTCCTTTAGACCATGATGCTTGGTAGAACATAGCAGTGAGGCCATCTGGACCTAGGGCCTTTGTGGATCCTAATTCGTGCAATGCCTCTTCATTTTCTTTTTCAATCACTGGTTTGGTTAATAGGCAATTTTCTTCTTCTGTAGCCACTTTTTTCACATACTTGAGGGCCTCTTCCATCTGCTCAGTCTTCTTAAAAGAGAATAACATTGTAATAATTCTCAAACATCTTATTGATATTTTCTGCTTCCTTTACCCAATTGCCTTCATCAGATTTAAGTCTTAGAACCTTCTTCGTCAGTCTTCTCTGCACAATAGGGGCTTGTACGGCCTCCCCAAAATCCATTTTTACGCTTACCGAGATAAAATTCCTCTCACATATTTACCTGGGAATCTGTGATCGTTCTCCCAACGGAATTCCCAAACACAACCAGTGTCGTGGAAAAATTTTGTGTTCCTATCCCCATTTTTTATCCAGAGCAACCTTGATTTTTGCCACCAAAATGCTTCTTCCACCTTTTTCAAGGTTGACTCAACTTCTGTTGCTTTTTGTTCAGACCAAATCCCCTCATAACAAGCCTCAAGCTTACTTCTTAATTCATCAATTACTTTTCTATTAATTTGAAATTCTCTTCTACTCCATTCAATCAGTATTCTTCTGCATTTGTTCGGCCTTTTTACCAAGTCATCAACTCCATTCATTACTACGCTTTTTTTAATCTCCCAGTCTTCCTTCACTGTGTTCTTATACTGATTGTGCTCCACCCATGAAGCATTAAATTTGAACATTCTTGGGGTTTTCTCCTCTTGGTAACATCAATCAACAACTACTAAATTATGGTCTGATCCAATGGGCTCAATGTGAAATGTTTGAACCTTCTCAAAATTCTCTCTAAAGGCAATGTTTCCAAAGCCTTCATCAATTCGTTATCAAATATTGGCCCATCCAAATCTTCTGTTGTTCCATGTAAACCTGACTCCCTTAAAACCAAGGTCAATCAATCTACATTCATCAATTAATGCTTGAAAACCAATAACTCTTCTTACATTGATAGGTCTTTCTCCCTCCTTCTCCTCTTGTGACTCTACCTCATTAAAATCTCCAACACACAACCATGCACCTTCAACACCCCTGGCTATTGACCTCAGTCGATTCCACACAGTAGATCTCTCCTCCTCTCGAGGAGCCCCATACACAAAAGTTACAAATTCTGGTATATTCATTACTACACACCTTGCTTTAACATGAATAAGATTTTTAGATTGATACAGCACCTCCATATCAATGCTTTCACTCCACCACAGTGCTAAGCCTCCAGTTGAACCAATGGGCTCCACATACATCTCATTCTGAAGTCTACAAGTTCTTTTTATTCGTTTTAACTTCATGTTTCTCATCCCGCGCGGTTTACCTCCTTTTGTGAGATAATGTTTCCTACCAGTACATTCTTCACTTCGTCCTTGTTCCATACCAATGGGTCATCAAACGTTTCGACGTTCACATGTTCACCATCCGTCACCATCCTTCTCACCAGAACTATCACCTCGATCACCGTCGCTCTTTTAACCGCTTTTCCCACTTAAATTCTGTTGTAACTAAACAACGCTCTCACCCGTTTTCACGAAGAGAACTCTTAGCACCCACGCGCCACGCACGGAGAGAACTAGCTTGATTTACACAGAACAAGTTTGAACCCGCGATTTTGTCATTCAAAGAGAGGCAGGTGCCACTAGAGGATCCGGTTTCAGTGCTAATCCATTCGCGTAGCGTCCCCTCCCCATCGATGAAAGGCACCGCTTCACTAATCCCTCTTCTTCATTGCCCCGTCCATTTCCAGGTGTGATCTCAGCCGTTATTCTCTTTTCTTCCCGTCATTACCTTTCTGGCTCGGAAAGCTCAGGTTCAATCTTTCACCTTTCCCGCTCAGCTCCACTCGTCATCCTCATTCCGGCTCCCACTCACGCCCAGCCTCTCAAGTTCGTTCCAGCTCCGTTCAGGTTCTTTTCTCTGGTCTAGCTTCTTATTTCATCTTTCATGTGAAGCTTAGAGCAAAACAGAGATGCATTATGTGTTTGTGGGTTTCGGTGCTAACGTAAGGGACTGTCACAATGTGGTTATTGTACTGCAAAACAGAGGCCAAGAAAGCTCCTGATATCTCATTTAAAATGCATTTTTATTGTATGACTGAAAAATTTGTTGGCATCTGATATCTTTGTTGGCATCAATATAACAGGCTCCCTGTTCTTGTCAAAGCAAATATTTCCACTCCAGAAGTCTCCATGCAGCAAGCATGGTTCTATTGCCACGTTGTCAAGCCAAGCACTCCAGAGGGCTCCCTTAAGTACTCTTGCCAAGCCAAGTATATATCGATCCATTAGCTCTACAATATATATAAACATGAACAATTATTGTAGCATATATATGGCAAGAAGATATATTCCACCTTAACTTAAAAAGAGATTATAGCTCTAAGTTGCATGTGTTTTAAGCAATGAATGATATAACTTCTTTTGGAACATGTTGAAAACTTGAATTCAAAACTTCAAGTTTTCACTGTAAGTTTTGTGAAACTTCAAGTTTTGAAAATTGGAACTCGAGTTCTATAAAATGTTTGGAAAATTTGAATTCAAAACTTTAAGTTTTCACTGTAAGTTTTGTGAAACTTCAAATTTTAAAAATTGGAACTCAAGTTCTACTGTGTTTGTGTAAATAGAGCATAAGGCTTGTAAGGTCTAATATGCGACTGATGAATGAAACAGGTGGATATTTTAGGCTTGCAAGGTCGCATATTTCAAGTGTAAACAAGTGGATAATACTGATGAATGAAACTTGAAAATTGAAACTTCAAGGGTGGAAAAATATGTGTAGGTACTGAGAATGAAACTGTTGAATATTGTATTTGTGTAGGTTGTGTTGACGCTTCTAAGTATGAAGTCGATGAAACTTGAGATTATGTATCTTTCTTTTTGTTAATCCTTTTTCTTTTTTGTTCTAGAGGACCTGACAATGAAGCCTCTTGAGAGTCCTATAATAAATCAATACAAATATGTCAAATATAAAATCAATACAAATACAGAATGAGAGTAATTCTTTTTTGAACTTATATACAAATTAAAACTCAATACCTTTGGTATGACATTTCTTCTTCTTTGTCGGTTCTTCTCTTCCCATCCTTTCCAACGTCTCTTTCTCGATTTTCCATCTCTTTTTTTGAATCCCTTGGGCAAATCCCTTGTACTCTCTGTTTTCTCTCGCCTTGAGCTTGCATTTTTTTTTCCAGTCATACAATAAAAATGCATTTTAAATGAGATATCAAGAGCTTTCTTGGTCTCTGTTTTGCAGTACAATAACCACATTGTGACAGTCCCTTACGTTAGCACCAAAACCCACAAACACATAATGCATCTCTGTTTTGTTCTAAGCTTCACATGAAAGATGAAATAAGAAGCTAGACCAGAGAAAAGAACCTGAGCAGAGCTGGAACGAACCTGAGAGGCTGGGCATGAGTGGGAGCCGGAATGAGGATGACGAGTGGAGCTGAGCGGGAAGGTGAAAGACTGAACCCGAGCTTTCTGAACGGGAAAGGTAATGGCTGGAAGAAAAAGAGAATAACGGCTGAGATCACACCTGGAAATGGACGGTGGCGATGAAGAAGAGGGATTAGTGAAGCGATGCATTTCATCGATGGGGAGGGGACGCTACGCGAATGGATTAGCACTGAAACCGGATCCGCCACTAGATATGTAAAATTACTTTTCAACATTACTTTTTTGTTCATATTTTTAAACTAGGTGTTCCAGCATTTAAAAGAAAATAAAAAATAAAAAATAATTTAATAAAAAATGTGAGAAGAGGTTAAGGGCAAAATTGGTTTTTTCTATTTTCATTTTTTATTTTTCTAAATCGAGGCAAAACAATCTTGTGTTCATTGTATTGTCTTTTTTTTTTTTTTGTGAATATTCATTGTATTGTCTTTACGCCCAGTAATCCTGCCAGAATCTTTATCGAACATTTTAGAAGGTATCTCTCCGCCGTGCTACAGCTGCGACCAGCTGGTTTTCACTTTCCAAGCTTCTTCTCCAGTTCTCCGTCCATTTCAGTTCTTGCCCTGAGGTTATTCTTCCTCTGGATGATTCTCTTTTCTCCTGTCTCCTCCTCGCGGTTGCTACCCGCCGTGATTCCGGCGGTGACACAACGTCATAGAACTCCATTTTCTCTCAGGTTTTCCCCCTTTCATTTCCGCATTTTTTCTTTCCATATTCTCCAATATGATTATACTTTTCTTCTATGATCAGGACTGCGATTCGTGCTTTGGTCAAATTTAAGTGCTCAGTTCTGTTAAATTTGGAATGAACGGTCTTATTATTAGCTGGTTTGCGTTTTCTTGACGCGTTTTAGGTTGAAAACCTGAAAATTGGAGTCGCTTATAGTTGACGGAGTCAAACTTTTGAATAATATTGAAGGTTGCAAATGTTTTGTCCTGCTGTTGTTTTATTAGAATTACGTAGCTATATGGTTTTAGGCAAATTATTTTATCAAAAAAGTGGAAAATGATTATTACATCAATTTTTTGTATGCCCATTGAGTTAGCACATAGAATTACTCTTTCTCTCTAAATCTCTGTATTCGAATAGTGCTGTAGGTAGAGTGTCTTCTGTAGAAAAATTGAGCAAGCCCCTCTGAAAGTATTTGGCACTCTTCCTTTGCAATGCAACTAGAGTTGAATATACAAATTGGAGTTACCATTCTCTTGAAAGCAAATTTCAAATGCCAATAGAATAGAGAGGAAAATACACCAAGAGAAAAGGTATCAAAATAATGATAGATTGAGAACAGGAGGAAATCATTGAGGCTTGAGGTGTCAAGAGTGCTGTATGACTACAAACCAAGTTTTACGTATTTGTTAGTCAACTCATTTCAGTCATGCACAACTGCAGGAATGTTGTTAAAATGTCTTCCACTGACGTCACTAGCCCTACAACATCATCCAAGTCCTTTGCAATTATGCCTCCCGTGCATCCCACGTATGACTTGAAGAACATAATCAAGTTAGCACTTGCAGAGGATGCTGGTGATAAAGGTTTGTGTTTAACCTTTCTCCTGAGGATCTTCCATAAACTTCCTCGTTTCTTATTCTGGATCACTATCTATAATAATACATTAGTTGATGAGTCACTATCTGCTTTGTTTCTTATAATTTAACACTATATTGTTTTGTAATATTGTTGGGCTTCTCTAAAAAGCAATACTGATTTTTACTGTCTTATTTGATATTAGTAAATCATAAATGCATAAATGTTATTGAGTACAACGTGTTTGATTTGTAGGTGATGTTACATGCCTAGCCACCATTCCTTATAACATGGAAGTGGATGCTTATTTTTTGGCAAAGGAAGATGGCATTATTGCTGGAATTGCACTAGCAGAGATGATATTTCATGAGGTTGATCCATCTTTAAAGGTATGAAGGCAATGTCATGAGTTTACATTACCTGTTTGGCTACTATTTGATTGAGTCATTGTAGGGTTAATTTCAGGTGGAGTGGTCTCAAAACGATGGAAATTATATCCATAAAGGGCTTCAGTTTGGAAAAGTTCATGGTAAGAAAATTAATGGGATGAGTAACCACAGGAGCAGAAAAGAAAGAAGAGCATCATTGGAATTTGAAGAATATTCTGAAACGCTGTTACTAATTGTCCATAATTTATGTGTAGGAAGGGCGCATAACATTGTAGTAGCTGAAAGGGTAGTGCTAAACTTCATGCAGAGGATGAGTGGCATCGCGACCTTGACTAAGGTTTTGTTTCTTTAAGTACATTTTTTATTAAGTTTTCTGTGATATGCTACTTTTACAAGAAACTGATTGCCATCGAACCTCTTTGGTGAACTAAATTAGCTAGTACTGTATGCCATTTCTAATGGTCCCTGTTGGGATTTGGAAAAGCGTTCAAATAATTTAATAGCAAGCTTCCAATAATAAATAAGAATTGCAAAATGGTTCAATTGGTCAAATTAGATAAATCTACACAATTTGTATGTAGCTCATCTGCTTATGACTTTGGAGTCCATTTTTATACTTTTGAGAATGGGAGGGACCTTTGAGAAGTGTCAGGATAGTCACAAACTAGTTGTATTAACTGTATATTAGTTATAGTCCAGCTGTGATTAAGTGAGTTAACTAAACATTGAGCATACTAAATCTAATCGTTTTCAATAATTGACTCATGATTTTGTTTTTGTTTATGATTTGCTAATGCTATGACAAGAAGGCTAACCTATTATGAAGGCTTATTTTACATTCCAAACTAAAATTTTACATTACATTGGGAAAAAAGATATTTGCTGCAATCTCGCTACCAAATCAATTTCCAAAAGGAATATCATAAACTGTGTGGAATATTGGCCTTACGTCTATTTTTGTTGTTAATCTAATTATGTCTTGGCCACATATACAAAAAATCATGCATCTCAAGTATAAGAAGATAGTTGTGTGTTTCAGAATTCCGTTGGAAGAAAGGAATTTACAGATTCTGAAGTATTTTGCGGATTTTAAGATGGTTTTACGGATTTCAAGATGGTTTTTACAGATTTCAAGATGGTTTTGTCTCGACTTGCATGTACCGTTGGGGAAACGGTGTTCCCAAACAAGCACAATATCTGTTATCTCACCATGCAGAGTGATTAGTGGAAGTTTTTTTTTTTTTGGTTACGTTTGTTGTGTATCTTGGATGCTTTGTAACTTTCATGTTCTTTGCAGCAAATGGCAGATGCAGCTTACCCAGCATATATCTTGGAGACCAGAAAAACTGCTCCAGGTTTACGACTATTGGATAAATGGGCGGTCTGGTCTCTTCCTTGTATCTATAGTGAGAGTTTTTTTATTTTTTATGAAGTTTATACTTGATCAGCTTGCATATGTCTGTTTTTGTAGGTACTAATTGGTGGTGGGCGTAATCATAGGATGGGTTTGTTTGATATGATAATGATAAAAGATAATCATATATCAATTGCTGGAGGTGTAACTAATGCTCTTAGAGCTGCTGACCTGTATTTAAGAGAAAGGGACCTTCAAGTGCCAGTAGAGGTGATGCTCATACTGTTACTTTTACATATCTTTTATCTGCTGCTCATTTCAAGGCTGTTGTTAGTCTGCAATGCATGTGGATATTGTTCTGGTCCTTCTCAAGAGTACTCCAAAACTCTTGATCTTTTGTTCATTACCAACTTCAAATTTATGTTTCCAAATGATGACTGTGAACATATGTGCTTTTTGGGTGTTTATTCCCTGGCTATCTATGCATGTGCAGGACCAAACCTTGCAAAAGCTAGGGTAGTTTTAAGGTACTTGTTTTTTTTCTCAGGTTGAAACCAGGACACTTGAGGAAGTGAGAGAAGCATTATATTACGCATCTCAAACAAAGACTTCTCTGACCCGAATTATGTTGGATAATATGGTAGTGCCTCTAGCAAATGGGGATGTTGACATATCTATGCTTAAAGAAGCTGTACAGTTGGTCAATGGGAGATTTGAGACTGAGGTATGCAAAGTCGGCTAATTTCAATATGATATTCTGGTACCATGAAGGTAATTTACCTTCACTGCGACCCTGCTGAAGTCTTCTTTTCAGCACTTGTTTCTGTACCTGCTACTTTTCTGTTCCCTTTTTTTGGTTTATGTAGCCATTCGCTTAAAATATAATGCTTCCTATCATATAATAGCTCGAGGTGAACTTCACAGTAAATATTGTCTCTGTTCAGTGTACTAACTAACCAATGTATCTTTGTTATGATAACAGGCATCTGGCAATGTTACTCTTGAAACAGTTCATAAAATTGGGCAGTCTGGAGTAACCTACATTTCCAGGTAAAAGCACTGTCACATTTTTCTTCCCTTTTTCCTATTCCTTGATATTGAATGTGCTGGTGAAGATAAACCGGAATGGGGATTTCCAAGAAAAAAGATAAAATAATAACCTTGTGGTACTTTATGCGATCTATTTTATTCTGGTTCGTAATATTGTTTCTGTGGAAGATTACTGCATTCACTTGCCTAATTCTGCAGTGGCTCTTTGACTCATTCTGTGAAAGCACTTGACATCTCCCTCAAAATTGATACTGAGCTGGCACTCAAAGTTGGAAGGCGCACTGGAAGAGCCTAATCGTGTGCTTCAATGCAGACTCTCTTTAATAATAACGTATGTTTCTGTATTCTTTCATGCAATAAATTGTTTCCGATTCTCGCTTTTTTGCCTTCAAATCATGAGGCTTGATCTTGCTGATGGTGACCTGAGTAAAATGACTATGCTACTCAGATCAAAATCAAAGATGTATCACTTGGCTGCTGGAAATTTTGTGTGTCATCAAGAAAACTTGAACCAAACACCCCCCCTGTGTGTCATCAAGAAAACTTGAACCAAACACCCGGGGGGGGGGGGGAGTAAGGTTTAGCCACTGTATGGTTGGACCCTGGACAGTTGGCAATCGAAGTAACCTCTTTTTTGAACATCTTACCTGGTCATGCCTGTTGAAGGTTAATATAAAAGGGAATTATTTGTAGTTTCCCAAAATACTGTAAGGTCAACACTTGCAGATCTTTTTTCGTTTTTCTGATGGTTGCAGAAGTAGAGAACCGGTTTGTTTTCAGTTGCATTCCAATCGCGTTTGCGATTGCAACAATTAGTGAGTATTTAGTTAGCTTGGGATGAATTTGAAGTATTTTCGCACTTCAAACATAAAGCTCCCAATCGTTATCATATCGATATACTTCAATGGAATTTTCTGTAATCCCCACCCCCATATTTTGAATGAAAAGGATTGGGGAAAAGGAAATGATGAAAATTGAATGGTCCAAATTGTTGCTCAAGAGACACACACAAATATCAATAATTTATGGGCACAATATATTAAATATCACAAGTCTTGTATTGTTATGCATTAATGAAATGCTCAAAATAAAGCAGGCATGGGTCGGCTTGAACATAAACATTTATTGGGTGAGGGAGGGTTCAGACAATAATTGCTCATAGAGTGCTCGTTTTGCCACGTGTGTAGGACCCTAAATTAATTGTTTGAAATTGAAATTGTGGACGTGAATTGTAACCAAAGTTTGTGAGTGTTTGTTGGGTCACTTTACAAATGAGGTATGTGTTATTGACTCTATTCTTGGAAATTTACTTGTGCTTCAATCTCACCATCTCACCAGAAAGTCATCAAGTCCAAGCAATACAACACGGCCGCACGTGTGTGTGTGTGTGTGTCTTCTAATTAGGATGGTGTTGAAGGGATTTTCTTTCATCCTGTTTTGATTTTAATAACTCAGAAGTCTCATAACAATTGAAGATGATGTAATTATAAGTTTTAACATAAGAAATGGTAAAATATTTATTCTATGCATTTGTCATTGCAACTTTTTAGTGATAAGTCACTACTTTAGAATCTCATAGGTATTACTCATTTTGATATCAATACTTTATCCTATCCTTAGAACAAGCACCTAGAAACAACTTTATATAAATGAATGAAATTAGATTAAAGTAGTTACTATTTCTTTTATAAAATATCAAAATTACTCTCCATTAAAATCATCTTTTTAGATTTAAAATGGTAGACATTAACAATATGAAGCTACAATCGAGATTGAATCTACAACTACTTACTTAAGGGTGAGCTTTAACACCACTAGGGTATAAGGTGATTAACCTTAATAAAATAAAAGTCATTGGTTAGATGATTTTTGTCTATTAGATGGGATATTAGGCAGAAAAAATTATTATGATATAATATAAAACATGTTGAAGATGTTTATAGTAAGGACTTTTGGGAGTATATAACTTAGTTAAACATTTCGAAGTTGATTTCACATTACTCAACTTTTCTGTAGTGAATTTCCTTTGGTTTATATAGTAAATAGTAGGAAGGGATGGGGAAAAAGAGAGAGAGGCAAAACCAATGGCCATGACAAGCAAATAAAACAAGCCATGCTAGTTGTTGAAAGTAAAAAACTAGGGGTAGGTAAGGTTGGACAAATTAAATTAAACCATATGTTGGGTTGGCTTCACCAATTAATGATAGCATTTAGTAATATTTACTTGTAGGAATTAAAATTTAGTAGTGTGCTCTTCACTAATCGAATGGGAGGAGCAAGTTTTATTCGTATATATTTTAATTTTATATACAAGTCCCTAAGTTAAACCATTTTGCGTTGTTGACTGTTTACTTCTTTTTTTTTTTTTTGACAAAACCGTTTACGTGTTAATCGAGGAGGGAAACGGGAATTGAGCTTGTTTGGAATAACATTTTCAAAAGTTAAACGCACGTTCAACAGTGTTTCCGTAAAATGAGATAACATCCTCCATATATTTACCTTGACTTACGTAAAAGTACTTCTCTACCGTGTTTCTAAGTATGCACATTGTATAGTGAATTTGGTTTTTAATTATATATGTTGACTTTGAAAAAAACAGGAAACTCTTTGAAAAATAATTTAAGTTGCCGAAACTAAAACGACTATGAAATTGGAAGCAAAAATGAAGTTGAAATTGTCAATGAAGCAATAAATCATATTAATTGTTACTACAACGTAACCAGTATAAAGGAACTGCCAAACATGTTAAGAAATAATAAAAATTCCTTAATTATTAGTAATCCATAATCATCCCCACAATTCCCTTTAATAAATCACCTTTTTTTTTCTTTTGTCCCTATCCTTCAAGTTTCAACCATAAAAGCATATCAACACGAGTGAATTTTGACATTACATTAGGCATTAGTATATGGCCTCTATGATTATGATATTTACCCACTAATTAATTTTTTTACAAAAAATTTAAGAGAATTGATTCTCAAGATTTATTGGGTCAAAATAAATATTATGCATAGCTCAAAGACATTTACAAAAAACACTTACATATTACTCATAAATGATTTTTACATTTTCAACTAAATTTGATTCCT
>JANTPZ010006182.1:0-14560 GCA_025593235.1 Vachellia pachyceras
TTGCATAAAATATACTTATCTACTGTGTTTTCAAACGGGTTCTGAGAATTACTTATATAATTATTGCATTTGTTTCTCTTCCTCGTTAGTTTCAGTCTCCCCAAAACGAATGCTACCTGTTAGCACGTTACTGTAAAGAAGTGGTCGGCGATCTTTAAAAATGTCGCGCGTATACATAAATGAATAAAAACAAGGTCGTGTATTGAGGAGAGCTGAATTGGAGAAATAAAATGGAGCACTCAAAAACTTTGTTTATGCATACCCAAAAAAAGATTTGAGTCTGACCGTTAGAGGTTAAACAGACAATATCAGCTTAAAACGTGATCCACTATGAGTCACGTTGATCAAACGCTTAAGAAGCATGTTGAACCACATTTGAAGTTCATGTCCATCGTGAGCTCCCTAAATATCTAACCAGATGGTTATTATCCACATTTTCAATTCCGCGCTCGTTTCCACGAATTGATACGCAGGATTCAAGCTACTAAAGACAAACAGTTAACAGTGACTGTGTGATGTTTGTAATTCCAAACAATCAAAACACCTACTTTTATGATATTCTCATTGTCAGTGGTATTAGGCATGGACGGATTTGTGGAATATAATCACAAATTGGTTTTTTTTCTTTGCGTGATAGACTTTGATTATGGCGTATGCAAACAAAAACAGGTTAACAACAAAACGACTCCATTCCACCTTGACATGGACGCTTTTGTTATCATATATTTTCACGGAGTATGACTGAAAAAAAACAGATCTTACTTGCATATAATGACAAGTATATTAATGCTATCAAGAAAGCCTGAATTGTTTTTGCTGGGAGCGCATGCAATTTTGACACAAGTTAAATATATAGAAATTTAAGAAAGATTTCTTTTAAATAAATAAAAAATAAAAAGCTTTTGGATTTCGTGATATGAGGCATCATAATTCTCAGTAGGGGTCCAACGTCGCCGCCTGCTTCTAAGTTCTAACAGATGAGCTTTTATACTTTTATTTCACAAGAAATGTCAAATCTGTAATGAATAACTCACATTAGTTAAGAACATTGGGAAGAGCAATGGTGGAGGATGACGTCGTATGGAGGAGAACAACATTGTGGTGACATTGGCCGAATTTATGCATTTAACGTTACGACCTGTCGGAGAAAGGACACGAGGATGAAGGAAAACAGGAAACACGCCAGCATCTTCATGAAACGCACATTGTATGAGTTATTCTAAGTATAATGGCCGGTTTAAGAACATTGTAGAGAAATATTTTTATATAAGTTGAAGTAAATATATGGAGGAGATTATCTCATTTTGAAGAAAAACACTGTTGAATGTGCGTTTGACTTTTAAAAACGCTTTTCCAAACAAACACATCTATTATATCATGCACTGCACTTGGTCTTTTCTTGTCTCGTGCATACATTGATCTTGAGTTTCATATTGAACCCGTGTTGCACACAAGTCAAAACAAACTCTTATCACATACTTATCTCAACTTATGTAAAACTATTCTCCCATCGGATTCATAAACATGACTATTAACAGTTTTTCACCTGTCTTGCTGTTACTGGTGAAAATTGAAAATATCACAACAACAGCAGTTCATTAGCATTTTGTTTTAGCTGTTTGCATTGTCACCATCACCACGTAATCAGCCCAAGGTAAAAAAGCTTGATTTACTTTGATTACATATTTATTTTGGATTAATACTTAAGTTTACTTTGACTTTAGTTTTATTCTATCAAGTTTCAAACTGTAGGTTCAAAGCCGGATCCCATTTAAAACATTAGTTCCCATAACTTCATAAAAACTTGGACCATTTTATCTCATGAGGATCAAAACCTAACTGTGGTTTGAAACTTTGAGAAATCAGAGATTGTATTAACCGTTTATTCTAACATCAAATTTTTTTTTGCTAAAGCATGTGCACCTTTATGATAATTTTATTAGAAACACGGTTGCGCATTAAATGCCAACACATATCTTTACCATTATTTATCAATTAATACCAACGGTTGTTGGATCAAGTGGTAAGCGACTTGTTCCAACTTAAGCAAGGTCTCGAGTTCAAGTTCTGGTGTATACAGCAGGCACCGTTGGGAGACTCACCCACCATTTCTAGATTCGCTATGCCGGTCGGATCCGGAATAATCGGAGCAAAGCTCCGATGAATCAGGCGGGAAACCCAAAAACAAAATTATCAATTGTAAGCCTCCTTGAGCTTCGTGCTCTCTCATTTGTATAAAAAAAAAAGTCAGTATAAGGCTCTGATTTGATATGCGATCCACGAGGAGGATATAACACGAGAAAATTAAAAAAAAATTAATTAACTGATATATTAATAATTGCTCTCAAACCATTTTGTTGCAATTATAAATTGGTATATAATAAAATGATACATATAACTATTTTAGAATATTCATTATAATTGAATAATTTATTTAGAGATTTTTAACCTATTTAAAAAGATTAATTATATTTTATATTAAAGATCGTGATGGTATAAATAAGAAAATGCAACTTTTAAGACTGAAAAATATCATTGATTACCAATAATCTTATAGCTTAGTGGTACAAAAGCTGTAGGGTTTAATAATTATGCCCTGTTTAGTACTTACCCATGTAATTAAAGAAAAACATGATTCATTAATGACCTTAATAAGCTTATATAGATCAATCTACGTTCCCACGTGCTGCTAAACAGGGTGGGTGTGTGGTCGGTGGTCCTTTAATTTAGGGGAATTTTGGAAATAAAAAAAAGAATGGGGGTAGTGATTGAGGTAAATGGCAGTAGGAAGTACACAGTCACTTCAACAACTGTTTTCTTGTTTCTTAAAAACTCCGTCGGAATAAATAAGTTCTGCTGGGATAAAAAAATTTACAGATTTCTAGATGATTTTGCGGATTTCAAAATAAATTTAATAGATTTTGAGATATTTTTATCTCAACTTACATGCACCGCTGGGGAATAAAGTTCCCAAACAAGTGCAATTTTGGTTGGATTTGGAGGCTTGAGGAGAATGTTGATCCACAATAGATTCGGAATCCTTTTCCTAACATTTATTGATGGAAACTGTTGGGATAATATATTTTTGATAGAATTTATTTTTTATAAAATATATTTATATTTGAATAAATGTTAAATTTAGATTGGATTTATTCTATCGAAAGAAATTTTTTCCTCAAAACATATTTTGAAAGAAGAAGTTATCCGTAAGCAAACTTGACCCAAGAAATTGTCGCCAAGCACACAAGATATCTCTCAGATCGCATCCCTTCTCGCCTATATCTTCCACTCAACATCGTCTTCAGTGGTGTCGAAAAAACAAAAAACAAGTTGTCCCTTGCGTGAGTGAAATTAGACGAGGGGGTCCAAAAAATTGGCTGCTTCGAATATCCATTTATTATAATAATAAAACCCCTTACGTTGACTCTTTCTGTATATAGTAATCGTGTTACGTATGGGGAGGTCCTGCTGCAGCCTGCAGGACTTGTAGTTGGGATATAGAGGAGAATAATGAGCTCTCTGCTTCCGACCTCTAACAGTGACGGAGCAGAGAATCCTCCAAGGACCTCTCCACGGCTTGATCTTCCTCAGAAGCAAGTAGCCGATGCCGGAGCCCTCCTTGTTCTTAAATCTAAAGGCGCGCACACGCATACTTTCTCTCTTCATTCTCCTCCTGTTTCTCATAAGCTATTTGTCAGTATGCGCGCGCGCGCACAACCTCTGATCTCATCTCTGTCCTGTCTCCTTCAACCTGTTCTTATGAAAGAACAAGAGACGACGTGCTTGTGTGATTTCTCCTTGAATGTATCATTCCTCCAATTCCTTGTTCTTAGCGACGAGGCACATGGCGGAGGCTTTTTTTATTATTATTATTTTCTTCATATTCATCAATCATCATGACTTACTTATTTCATAATATACAACTGCAGGATCGTGAGTGCACTGGGGGTACCACCTCACAATTTCCATAGTAGCTCCACCATTGCTTAGTCTTCCATACGCCTTCACCTTTCTGGGCTGGACAGGTGGCATCATCTGCTTGGTTGTTGCTGCCATCGTCACTTTCTACAACACCAACTTGTTGTCTCTGGTTCTTGAACATCATGCTCAGCATGGCCACCGCCTGCTCCGATTCCGAGACTTGGCTCACCATATCCTAGGTTTTATCCAGACACAGGAATCGGATAATACTCTAGTTAATGGATTCGGTTTCAATGCATGACGAGGAAGAAGCGTCCCCTGCTTCTCCCTCTTTTATTTATTTTTTATCATATATTTTATTAATAATTAATATAATTATAATAATTAATATATTTAAAATATATTTATATATTTAATATTCTACCTCTCCCTTTATTATAAATTTTTATTATATATTTTATTAATAATTAATATCTCCCTCGTTCCTTTCAACATGCTCCATTTTTTCAAACTTAGGAATAGATCAATGGATGAGCGGACAAAAAACGAAAAGGAAAGGTTTGCAGAAATACTTGGAATGAAAATAAACCTTTTTTCAATAATTCATAAATAAAAAATAAATAAAATAGAATAAATTTAAATATTAAATATATTATATAAATATATTTCAAAGATATTAATTATATTAATATATAATAAAATATATAAATATATTTTAAATATATTAATTATTATAATTATATTAATTATTAATAAAATATATATAATATATAATAAAAAAATAAAAGAGGGCTCCGAAACCGGTTCCCTAGTTAATTGGTTTATCATACTCACCAGTTATTAAATACTACTATATAGTAGCTTAGATAAAGCCATGTTTGGTGCATAAAGATCAAAACTTCGTTGCAGGGCCAGGATGGGGTCGGTATTTTGTGGGACCAAATCAATTCGCAGTCTGCTATGGAGCTGTTGTGGCTTGCACTCTTCTGGGAGGACAATGCTTGGAGGTAATTCTTAGTTACCTCGAATCCTACCTTGGACAATGAAATGAAATCTCTGCTTGAGAATCTATCTGTCTATTGTTGAAGTGAGTGTTGTGAGCATTGCTGTGAAATTGAAGGCAATTTACGTGGTGGCAAATCCTAATGGGAGCATGAAGCTGTACGAGTTTGCGTTAATATTTGGATGCTTGATGCCAATATCAGCTCAGCTCCCATCATTTCACTCGCTCAGGCACATCAACTTGGTTTCTCTGGTTCTCTGCCTCGCCTACAGTGCTTGTGCTACTGGCGCTTCCATTTATATTGGTATTTCTATTTTTTCCCTCTATTTGCCTGCTTCATGTTCCACTATTTGTCTTACTCCCAAATTCCGACAGGCGAGTCCTCCAAAGGCCCACCAAAAGATTATTCTGCAGGGCGATACAGAGACTCGTCTGTTCGGAATCTTCAATGCTATTGCCATCATAGCCACTGCTTACGGAAATGGAATCATTCCTGAGATTCAGGTTCCCAACAAGACAAACAATTAATTCACACTTTTCCATGTTTGTGTGTTATTTACGAATATGAATGTGATCTTTTCTTGTTTGTTTCTGGGCTTACAGGCAACACTGGCACCCCCTGTGAAAGGGAAGATGTTCAAGGGATTGTGTTTGTTACTTAGTAATCACAGTGACATTCTTCAGCGTTGCAATCTCTGGTTACTGGGCATTTGGCAACCATGCCGCTGGCCTCGTTCTAAACAATTTTGTTGATAACGGCACGCCTTTGGTTCCCAGGTGGTTTATTTATATGACCAACATTTTCACCATAGCTCAGCTTTCAGCCGTTGGGGTGGTACGTATCCCTTGTTAGATTTGCAGTGAACTTGGCATATATTATGTTTATCTTTCTACCGAAACAGCTTAAACCAATTTGACACGATCCACGCGATCAAGAATGAAGTTGCTTTCAACATTCCTATGTGTGCAGGTTTACTTGCAGCCTACGAACGAAATCGTGGAACGAGCATTTGGGGACCCAAAAAGGGAAGAATTTTCGATGCGCAATGTGATCGCGAGAGTGACATCTCGGTCACTCAGCACTGCGGTGGCAATTGTGATAGCAGCGATGCTTCCATTTTTTGGGGACATAAACGCACTCATTGTTGCTTTTGGCTTCACCCCACTAGATTTCATCTTGCCTGTTGGTTTCTTCAACCTCACTTTCAAGCCATCCAAGCGAAGCCCCATCTTCTGGCTCAACGTCATTATTGCTGTAACTTTATCTGTTTTGGGAGTTGCAGCTATCGCAGCAGTCAGACAATGTTTTCTATGCTAAAAATTACAGATTGTTTGCTAACGTACAATCTCATTAATCACATTCCGCAGAGCCATCTAGTTTGTCAATTTATCATTTCATGTCAAAACTTCCCTTTTCCTCATTTTTCTTGTGAAAATCCTCATTGAAATTAATATAATCACAAAAAAAAAAATGTGTGAACCTATCCCTAGTTCATCTATTGAAACTTATTATTGCATAATACTTATTTATTATAAGTTTTTAAGTGATTATATTATTTTCTTCTTAAAACCTCTTAATAATTCTTCATTTTCTTCCTTTAATCAGTACCAGTCAATCATTCTAATTCTTTGATTTCACCTTTAGAAATATACCAAGATAATGATGAAACATTTTACAAGATTAATTTTAACATCTTCAAGTTAGATAAATCCTTGTTTTAAAGTGATAACAGAATTCAATTGTGAAGAATTAATTTTGCGTTGCACGAGATAAAGGGAACAAGTTTTGCTCATAAAGCACACAAGTATTAGAAAGTTACTATGATTGGCTCCCAAGCACATGCATTAAGAAGCAAATGGCGAACTATGTCAAGAAAATTATCAAAGATAGATACAGGTGGATACCGCATCTTTATGATTGAATCCTCACTCTCGTCACATGAAAGGATATAAAAGAGAGGTAAGATTGAAATACAACCTCGACAAGTGAGATTCACCCGGCCTCATTTTTCTCTCACAAGTTCGTCATTTATTAAGTCATAACAGTAAACTCTGCAACCTGAAAACCTAGATTGAAAAGGAAAAAAAGAAAAACCCACTTTTAAGTTCTAAGTCAGCCCCTACATAAAATTGACCCTAGAATAACAAAGGAAGAAATGCAAGCTTGAAAGTGATTGTTTCAGGTAGCATCACATCTGAGAGACACTATCATTAATATCTCCAAACGGCATTTGATTTGTCAAGGGCTGCTGCAAGACCTGACAATCTAGGCCAGTGCCATTCATCGAGGTAGAGTGCATGCTCTGATGTTGAGAAAAGAAATCTGGAAACCCATTACCGTTAGTAGTCGCAGCAGTCACATTGTTTGGTAATCCATTAGAAGTTCTAGGCATGACATGATGAGACAATCCATTAGATGTCGGCAAAAGTCCAGATGTTGGTGAAGGAAAGCTCTGCTCGGATTCTATCAATTTAGGAACTTGTAAGGAAAGGCTTGCTGAATCTGAACCATCGGGCATGTTGGCAACACCAGAAGATCCATGGGACAGCCGCCTTTTAATTTCATTACTGATGTTTTGTTTAAAACTGCCCAGAATTAGCTGATGAACCAAGAAAAATATGTGTTAAGTTGATGAATTGTCTTCTTTCCAGTTCTTCAAGGAAAAAAACATGATAAATGTGTACCATGTATAGGTTAGCAGTAGCACTGTATGATTGCTTGTTTGAACCCCACCAAAAAAAAAAAGTTCAACAGTGATGCTTATATTGAACAGCCTAATAGCAAATTCTTATAAAAAGACTTGAGTCTTGTCCGTATCTAATTCTAGTTTAGTAACATCTAGAATCTGATCAGACTCAAGTTTTCACTTGTTTTCCAACGGTCCAAAAATCAGTATTGGCAATATAAAAAAATGAAGCTAGTTCGATGCGTCACTAGAAGAAGCCCTATGGAAGAAGCATCATTGTTGGCAACTGTCTGCTTAAAGGCTTCCAAGTTCAGTCAGAAACGATCAAGTTTACACTAGCAGGCACACAACTTTCATAATTTCTTCCCTTCAAGAACACTTTCCATACACACTACATTTGCTACACTAACCATATAAATTCAGGTCTATAAAACATGCTTTGACACCACTTTGTGCTTCCAAATAAATTAGCCCATTTAGTGTCACATGGGTAGTTAAACAAAATCTTACTTGAATAGAACCAGCCGCTATCAGTGAGCCCCCGACAACACCTCCAAAAATCATCCCATCAGATCGAGCTAGTGATATCCTCATGGCAAGACTTGTCTGATTTTTATCATCACCAATGCCACCACAAGTGTATGATCCAGATAAATTTATCATCTCAAAGAGACCCTGCATGTGGGAACATAAAAAAATCCACAAAACGGGGAGATAATAGAAGTGAAATAGCCTATCTTACGCAGTAAATTTCATACTTAAACAGACTTCAATATCAGTGACCCATTTAAGTTTCTCTATTTTCAATTGTTCCGCAAGGACAAGCAAATATTTTATGGTATTGCAGTAAGGGGTGTCCAAAGACTTTGCTTGAAATAGAATCTCCTTTCCAGACAATTTTGGAGGCGCATTCTCTTACACTAGTATCATGCATTTAGGATTTTATCTCAAAGTGCTCCTTCAAACATATTTTGAAATACAGATGCATGATATCTTCTTTCTCAACAAGCAAACTCAGCTATCATGGTTGCGGTATAAAGTGAAAGATAAATCAATAAACATTAAACAAGCAGAAAGCCTTCCATAAAATGTGCATGAGAATATACCTCATATCTCAAGCAACGTTGACCAGAAGAATCGGGTTGCTGAATGTCGACCCTGGAAACAGATCCAATAGCCGAGAGTATGCAAAGAGCTCGTTGCCCTTTAGCTGAAAATGATAATATGTTTTTCACAACATCCTGCAATAACCACAAGTTGGATTCACAATCATGTCAAATGAATACTTGAAACATGAGCAATCGTTTTACCCTTGAGTTTGATATTTACCTCCCCAGGATTCACAGTCACTACATGAGGGGTGAAGCCTCCTCCAGCTGTGGATGAGAACACTCCTCCTTCAGCCAAAAAAGAGTTTCAAAAATGAGAAACAGGTTCAAATTCCCCAAAACGGCTTGAAATATTTTATATTTTATAAATTCAACATGCGTATTTTTTCCTTTATACATAGGGAGATGAACTAAACTAGATGCTCATTCCTAAGATTACAAGAGGCAGGGTAATTGACTAGGCCCATCAAGATACAAGTGGGCATGCCACATGATAAAATTATATAGCTTTAAGTATTTAAGTATATTTAAAAGCACATGCTGAGTACCAAATCAGGCGCTCATACTCCAATGTAGGCTAGGCTAAAATTTGTATACTCACCCATTGAAGCTAACATTTGCAACATTCCAGAGCCACGTGGCCTTCCTCTGCCTCGCTTAGAAGATGGAGAGGTTGGAAATTCCAACGGCGCCGATTTCGGAGATGGAAGGTTCCCGTCATACTTGCGAGGCCTTCCTCTTTTCCTCTTCAACCCAACCTCCGAACCGGCGGCCTCGGAATTTCCTCCGGCGGCGGAGTTCTGGACTCCAACAGCTTCCGAAACAAAAGAGGGACAGTTAATATCGGCCGTACTTGCCATGTGTTGTAGTAGTTGTTGTTCGGTCTGCGCGGAGTTCAAAGACGGGGTGACCGTACAATCCTCCATGAAAGTCGAATGACAAGCTTGAGAATATCCAAGGAAAGGGTATCAACTTTGAACACTAGTTGACAAACCAGAGAGAGGGAAAGAGGGGGCTTTGGCTGTGTGTCTCTTTTGCTTGTGAGAGAACCTGAAGAAAATATGGTGTTTGAATGCGCAGTAAAAGGCGCCAGAAGAAGGATCTGTCTTTTTTGCAGAAAGGCAGAAACTGGCTTCGCTCTTATTTCAAGAAATTGGTATTGGGATTTCTTGAATCTTTTCTGGACGGTGAAAAGAATTGACGGACTTTGTATAATTACCTCTGCCCCGTTTGACTGTTTATGGGACGGTAAGCTCCTTCGCACGCCAAGAATACTCTTGCTATTCTCCAATTAGGGGAAAATACAAATGAAAAGCGAGGATACTCGTATAAATGGTGAAAGCTGACTGATGGTGTGTGTGAAACTCGTATGAACTAAAAAGATTTATAGATTTACCAAAAAAAAAAGATTTATAGATTTTCTTCAAATCTTTAGTGTATCAGATCATACTAATCTGTTATTTGTTTTTGATAAATTTAATCAAAAGAATCTCCGGATTACACTGTTTGTTTGGCAACGCTTAACTTGTACCCATAAGCACGTTCAACAGTGTTTTTCCGCAAAACGAGACAATCTCCTCCATATATTTACCTCGACTTGTGTGAATAAGCTCATAAGTACTTTTCCACGCTTTGCCAAACGGATCTTTAAGGTTATTTTTATGGGAAAAATAACAAATCTATTTTGAATCTTATTTTCCAGTGAAAAAGTATTTTCTTTATTTTTTTTGGCAATCAGAATATTGATACCATCTAACTAATCAGTTAATATTTTAAATTAATTAAAGATTATTTAAGATTTTCATAATCACATATTTAATTTATAAAAATAACTGCAATTTGAATATAAAACATTTAATTCAAATTGTAATACGTAAACTTAAATATCCCTTCACGTATTTAATTTATAAAAAAATCGTAACTTGAATATAAAATAGTTAATTCAAATTTTAAACAATACAAATTAAATATTATAATAAATTTTTTTATTTTTCAATACCTACAATGAAATATCCCTTTCACATATTTAATTTATAAAAATAACCACAACTTGAATACAAAACATATAATTCAAATTTTAAACAACGCAACTTAAATATATATAATATACTCCATAAGGTTGAATTTAAACCACAAATCAAATATATATAATATACTCCGTATGATTGAGTTCAAATTAAATATAAATCACAAATTAAATTATCAACAATAATTCAATGTTAATTAGGTTTACATTATAATTAGATATGAAAACGGGTTAAGCCGAGCTCCATTCAAAACAAACCAAACCTATTTGGGTGGGATCTTTGGATTCTCTTAAAATTATAACACTATTTCTTATGTTATTTCGTAATATTTTATTAGTTAATATCATTTTTAAAAAATGTATTTTTTTTAAGAATTAGATGGGTTAAGAATGGAACTAGAGGTGGAGATATAAAATAACATCTAATTTGTCTTACAACAACACATAAATTAATAAGTAAGCTTTCTTCACGGAATAAAAATTAGCAAGTGAATTTAATTGGTTACTCTATAAAAATGAACTTCTGGTAACAAAACAACAAAAAATGATTCATCCCTGCCAGTTCAACAATTTGATATAGCTACAAGGATCCCAGCCGAAGTTCATCAGTAGGTCCCGTTTCCCTCTGCCGGTGGCTCATTCCTTCTCTGGGATGCTGAGTCCAGTTCATCCGCATACATGTAGGGCATGCCCGCCCTGGACAATCGGAGGCATGTTCAGTGTTGATAAATCAAGTTTTGAATTTGTTTTATCCAAAAATAAACAGGCTCAAGCCACTTGACAGACTAAAAAGGCCTATTTGGGGATTTGTGCCTGTTTAGGTTTTTACATGCCCGTCCCGTCTGATCTGTTTTCACCTATATTTATGGTTAAAAGTTGTTTATATATTTTTTCTCAATTAATTTATTATTTTAAAAAAGTGGTTAGTCTGTTGTGGGTGCGGGCCAAAAAAATCCACACGCAAACGGGTCTAAAAATTGCCCAACCCACCCCGACAGGTTCAACCAGGCCAAACTCATATACCAACTCTAGCGGAAGATGTACGTCTCCCTTATTTGAGTCAAGCAACAGGATATGGAATAATATTTTCAAAAGAAAATGATAATTCTTAGATACATTTTTTGGGGAAATTTTCTTATATTTTCCGTGTCTTTTATAATAAAATATAACAAATATATGCTTTAGGTAGAGAAATACATTTATCAAATCATACAAGTACTTAATATGCTATCAAATACTAATAGCATTGCTCTAATTAAATAATAAGCATACAGACAACTGCATATATTTTTTTAATATAAAATATTGGTTAAACAAATGAATGGTAAAATGAATTATAGGGAGGTTTTGAAATTTTACTTCAACAAAACTTCATTTCACAATTTTGTTCAACCGTTATGTACCAGTTTAGATTAAAGATAAAAACTACTTTTTCAAAATGATTTACAATTTATAAAAAAAACATAAAATGAATTTTATTTTAACTTACGTAAACTTATTTCTGTAACGCTATCACAATCAAACTCTATATTGCTTGGAAGTCCCAATTTTATTAAAATTTTGTATTGTCAGACAAAACTACAATGACCAACTTCACCATCAGGCGAGAACAGAAAGAAATAATTCGATTACACACTACGATAGATCAATACAGGTAAAATACAGCGGGTTCTGTCAATGGGTCAATCTATGTACAACAAGAGTGAATTCATCACTCGTCAATAATTGCCTCGTCGAAATTAATTGGCCCCAACTTACACAGTCACACCTGAAAAATTTGATCTACTTTGAACCAACCCCTCCTTTTGTATTCTTTTTTGGTGCAGTGCACATCCACCTTAAAATAGTCAGATTCATGCATGAAAGTCATGAAAATAGACCTCCCTTAGACTTGATGTCCTAACACAATCAAACTATGATGAGAAAACTTTGGCTCAGATGCACCTCCATGCTTGAAGTCACAATCGCATTGCTCTTGCAATCCCTAGAGACCAAGAGGGACATGTCAACTGCGAATTAATAGCAAAAGGCGCACGACTCTTGTTTGTGACTGCTTTAACAACCTAAGTAAAAAGCATCTTTAACTCCTCAATTCGTGCAGTTCGGACTTCTTGATCAGTCAAGGCACCGGAAATCATTCGCTGTTTGCGTACTTGCACTGCTTCCATCCTCTCCTCGACTGTCCCCTGCAATTTAAAATATAAAGGCAAGTGCCAGAGTCAAACCGGTGCGTGTTTGAACAATCTTATTGGCAATCCATGTCAGACAGTCATATGGACATATCCAAATCAAAATGGTAATAGTGCTAAGACCTGGAAACCATGAGTCTCAAATTCACAAAGCAAGCATCATCCTAGCACAGTTAAATTTTAGTATTTGAATTGAACAAGTAGTTTAGGAATAACAAACAAAAGTGATTTTACCTAGGGGGCATGAGGAAGTTGCAGTGGTTTTTTTGGCCAAAAAAAAAGGATAAGCTACTGGAATTTGGAATAACTTGTCAAAAAAAAGCTAAAAATAGGATTTTCCCCCAACAAAGCCTTCATGATTCGTTTAATGTTCTCCCAACAACTCAAGTGTCAAACTTGACTAAATCACTTTTTTCTTTAAAAAAAAATTAAACAAACTGGTCGTAGAAATCATGCAGTATGCGGGACGGGGAGGCCAACTCAGACAATACTACAGATAAAACTTAATACAATTGGAATTCTCCAACGATAACATGGCTTGAGTTTGGCATGCAAGTGTATGGTTTCACGGGTCAACATTACATATTGTATATTTCAAAAAACAGTTTATCGGGTGTATCTCAGATTGGAGAACTCTTTCGTTTTGGAAGTATTTTGATTGCAGAATTTAACAAAAAAGATATAAGGAACAGTGCTGAGTGTAGACATAGCACTGCAGTGTATTGCTATTTATTAGTGCCTCACTAGTCTACAGACAGATTCATTTTCCCCGTGTGCTTCAAAAAAGTGAAAAAAACGTGCAATACTAAAATCACATAATACGTGAGCATCATTTTCCGAAGTTGGGATATTGAATGCACCTTCACAATAAACCGTTTGATGGCCACATTCTTTGTTTGTCCAATGCGATGGATTCGCATGACAGCTTGCTCCTCCACAGCTGGATTCCACCACGGATCCTGTTCAGACATTCATATTTAGGCATATTATCCATATTAATGCACAGATTTTAATTATAACAATGATATGTCAGTATCAGATCAAACAATTATCCTATTCCTGTCCCAACTTCTAGATCTCATTTAGGTGATATTACTAGCTCCATCCACAGTTTAGAATTCAATATTTTTAATATCACAGCTCAAAGTTGCAATCCTTTATCCAAACTCCCATCTATCCAACCATCGAGCCTCAGGTTGCAACATTCAAATTTATTTTAATGGCAAGTATTAACAACCAATTAAAGCGTAGATCTACATGCCAGTAAAATATCAGCAAAGCAGTTCTTGTCAGATTTACCAAAACAGTCATCATTCATGCGTACACAAAATGCTGGTAATACAAGAATGATAAGATCTGAAGATCTAGAATCAAATCCCAAAAAAATTTGTTTACTATTGTCAAACTTCTAGTGACACAGTAGTAGCTAGATAAATGCCACAGTTAATGCAACAGGAACATTTTGCACATACCATGATAAAAGCATTTGAAGCTGCAGTTAGATTTATGCCCACTCCACCAGCTTTGAGGGACATCAACAACACCTGACAAGTAGTCAAGTTTCAATAGATATAAGCAGCCATTCCATCTATTAGGTCACACAGACCATAAAACACACACACACA
>JANTPZ010006183.1:0-19621 GCA_025593235.1 Vachellia pachyceras
TACCCGCCGTAATGGAGCAGCGTCTGAATGAAATCCTTCACCTGGGCTTCACCATTGAAGTGGTGGTGGGCTCCTCCTGGTCCCGGCGCTGGGGCAGGAGCTAGTGCGGGTCCAGGAGCCATGGCATCGTAGATTGGCAAAGCAGGTGGCGAACCCGGTTTCGCCGGTGGGGCGGGTTTCTTGAGCCGATGAGTCCTCGGGTCCACTTCCGGCGCTCCCTCTGGCTTCACCGCCGTGATAGACCGCAGGCTTCGCCGGCGGTTGAATTCGTCTTGCACGGAACGTGGCACCAAGAGGCGATCAATCCCGTGGATGACGCCATCGGGTCGGGTCACCGCATCAGGTTGGATAATCTTGGCGCGATCCACCGTCCATTCCGTAGTCCCATTGTTCTCAAGATGCAGATGTTCACTGGAAAGCGTACCGTGACGGGTCGACCTGGTCCGAGTCAGGAGCTGCTCCGAATCGATTCTGGTAGGAATGATATGGAACATGAGCAAGGTCTGGAGAGATTTGAGATTGCCGGGTTCGAGAAGGAAGCGCTTGAACTCCGGGTCGAGATCGCGTTCGAGAGCTTCATTTCTGGGCGCGAAGATGGTTATATTGTGGCTGCCGACAGCATCCTCCAGAGTTTGCAAGAGCATCGCCTTCTCCACAAGCTCAGCGAGTTCCGTGTAATGCGAGTCCAGAAGGGCGACCAGAACCGAGTTGGCGTTTATCTGACCGGAGCTGACCGAGGACCTGGGATTTGGCATTTCCGACAATGCAAGGGAAAGACTGAAAAGAAGAAGAAAGAAGGTGCGGAGCTTGACGACG
The DNA here is from genome assembly GCA_025593235.1 of Vachellia pachyceras. Taxonomy (NCBI): domain Eukaryota; kingdom Viridiplantae; phylum Streptophyta; class Magnoliopsida; order Fabales; family Fabaceae; genus Vachellia; species Vachellia pachyceras. The sequence goes on from JANTPZ010006183.1 coordinate 817, forward strand.
CCATAGATGCGACAAACCATGGCGACTTGAGAGAATGCGGCGGAATGGAAGAGTTGAGGCTTGAGAGAGAGTTAGACAGCACAGCACGAGGGAAGCAAGTGAGAGAAGGAGAGGCGACTTGGGTGATTGGGTTGTGTTGCTTAGTTGGTGGGTATATACTAAAACCCAGGACACTGTTTCTGGGTTATTTTAACAGTCCGTGAGGTTGAAGAATGAGAGAGTATAATACATAATTAGCATGCATGGCGTTCTACTTTTGTGTTTCCAGGTATACACTCCTTTCTTTTCTACTTGTCCATTAGAAGCTAGTGAGCGATAATAGCTTCTAGAAATTGCATCTTCCTTCCCTCTTATTACCATCACACACAAAATCCAAAGCGTCCCAATACCTCACACTATATTTTGCTCTTATCTCAAGTTCAACCATTTTTGCATTATATAAATTCTGACAAATCAGACTAACTGTCTGTGATTTATGATGAAAACAAATTGTAATATTTAGAGCATTTATAAAAGAAGCAGCCTTTATCCCACCTTGTTATCTTTCATAACTGTTGGAAAAATCAATGAAGAAAATTTACATTGTAAAATTTACTTATGAATTTGGTTATTCTCATTCCATGTTACTAACTGTTACTGTATGGGATCATGGCATCATACTGACTGAAGTTATTAATTGTTTGTCAAGAAATATACAAATAATAAATAATATACAATTATCAATAAATCTAAGAGTGGAGCCCGCATCGGCTTAGGGTTCTCTTCTGCTTGCTTTTGTGCCACATATCTTAGCTGTTTCTGTCCTCTGCCCCACCCAAAACCACCCCACGCTCGTTCCAGTTGACTCCATTAACATCAGAGCCTGGTTCTAGATTTTGCAACGTGAAATGCAAAAAATTTTTTACAGCTGAGTACGATTGTTAGAGTTCACTTGTTTTATGTCACATCTATACTCTGGACATGGAGATTGCAAAGCCAGCTGCCAGAATGCTGAGGAATAATAATAGCATTACTGATTAAAGAAGACATTAATACATAAAAGGACAAGTGGGAGTGACTGGAAACGAAATTCCGAGAACATGAAGGGGTTTGCAGAAGAAGAAGAATCCATTATTATAAAGCTATGCACAATTTTGGGTTTGGACATTAAAAGAGTTTGGTACTGTGTATCCCTCAACTGTTAGGTCCAGGTATGGGTTTCAGGGAAAGTATTACATTATGGTATTCTTGTTTGTCTTGCTGTATGACCCAAGAAACTAAATTCAGCTTAGCCCTTACTCCCTCTCTCACACATTTGTCGGTGACACTGATCCATCATATTATTTGGCATTTCATTTTATTTTAGGACCTTTCGAATCTTTCAAGTAGTTGGCATGAATCAAGATACTGTAAACAATGCGAATTCCCTGAAACACCCTTTGAAAAGAGGGTTGAGATGCCTTTCACAGAGAGGGCATTGTGGACTTTGGCAAAGATTTTGTCAAAACCAGTGTGCTTTGCTTGCTTTTGGCTCTATTCTTCTGCGGGTCATCGTTCACTGATTTTAACATGTTTGTGCGAGACATGGGAGAGAGATAGAATGGACGTCTCGCCTGTTTTTTTAAACATGTTGTGAGGTATGTGTATCTTGTGGGATAAATTTTTTTCCTTGATTACGTTGGAGTCAACCGTGGATAATGGTTGCCTCATGTGCATTACAAGATAACCATGTGAGATTTATTTGGTAAATTGATTTTGCCAACCTCTTTATTCCAAAAGCAAGAAAGCAAAACCTTTAACTGGGGGCACAAAAGGAAAAGGGGGAGAACGAAAATTGCTTCCACCTCTCAAATCCATCAATTTAGCACATGACCAAATAGAGGAGCTTTCTAGGCAATTCACTGCAGAAAAAGCAAATACCCCCCTCTTTTTTCAGGAAAAAATTATTCTTAAATCATTTTTTCTAAGCATGTTCATATTCCCATTAAAAGTAATTGTATTGAAGACGCATTGAAAATGGATTCAAATATTAATTTATCACGTTGCGAGAGGTTAAACCTTTTTACTAAAAGTTGGTAAATATTTTTAAATCATTTACTAACCTTTGTATCACCAAAACATACAAAATTTCCAAGTTGAAATTAATATATAATTAAAATGATTTAGTAATTGCCATGGTATATACATGATAGATGTAAAAACATTTGAATTAAAGTATATATAATCTTAAATTCATAATTAATCCTTTGTTCCATAATTCATACTTAGTCAGCGTGAAGCATTCTTTTTATTTTTCAATTAAAAGTAGAACATGGATTTTTAAAGTAGGAGAGCTGTACATGAGTACAAGTTAAGCATAGAAAAAGCACCAGAATGATTATAATAACGATGTAAGAAGTAACTAAATTATTGTGGGACTAAATTAAAAGGCAAGCATGTTAATTGACCAGTACTGAAGGCCGTCGAAGTGGACAGATGGGACAGGGACTCCCTCTAGAGGTCCGACTAAATACGACAAATGTCTCCTTAGACAGAACAGAAGGGGATACAAAAGGGGTTGTGCAAAACCATATAAAATGTATAATTCGATTTACACAAAATAACGCTATCTACTCTCTTACTGTTGTGGCGGACATCATTTTCTTCTTCAGACTTCAGAGCTCACTGCAAATCAGGGCTCATTTTATAACCCAATTTACAAAGTATCTTCAATATCACATAACAGGAGCCCATCGAAATTTAACGTTACTAATTATTCCTGCAAGCAGCATATTTGCGAAGAATTATTAGCTATCATTATACCGGGTTTCGTGGGCTTGTGGAAACTAAAAATTTGACCGCTGCATCTGCATGCCCATATACCATATGGTTTGAATAAGGTGGCAAGCTCCCCAAACAGAATTGCATTTAATAACATTCACATAACAGTAACAGAATTCTTAGCAAAAGACTCCATCCATGCCCTAAGGTTGGAAAACAGCGAATTCATTACTAGCAGAAGCACAGTACTTTATGTCGGGTACTGTGAGAAATATCTACAAGTTTACATGGCGAATATACAACCATATATAGTTTCCTAATCTAACCAAGAGATCCAGTTTCTCTCTTTTCTATGTTCTTTATTCCAAATATGGCAAGCACTGACAAAGTAAATGGACCATCACTTGCCTGGCTTGCACCAGCCAAAAGGCAACACACCGCATCGACAGAAGTTCACACCCAGCAATGGACAACCCTATTTCTACCTGAGAGATACCACAGAAAAAAAATGAGGATTAACAACCACATCACAGAAGATTATTTGTTTCCATGCTAAACAAGAAAAATCAGAACCCTTGCATAAAAAGCACCAAAGAAGCTTCATATCATATAAAGATTTTACCTTTCAGCCGAAGCAAAGCTTAGAATTGATGCAAATCGTGCTCATTGCTTAATTTGAACTAGAACCTGCTGCAAAGGATGTTTTTGTGTTATCATCTCTCGAGAGACTTTCACCTACAGCATCTGAAGTATTTTGTTCATTTGGTCCAGCAACAGAACCACCTTCTAAATGACTTTGAACAGGATTGCTATCATTTCTATTGTTGTCACTGGTATCGAGTCGTTGCATCATGCGTGACACAGTTGCAATCCCTGCATTATCGTCTTGTCTACCTTCAGCCCCCCCATCAGACATTGAGCTATTGCGAGAGAACCATCTCTCCTTCCAACCTCTGGTGCTCCTGGATATTGACTCTTTGTATCTGAAAATAAAGGGTGATAGCAATAAGTAATATCTAGGTCTACAAAACCGGGCCATAACTCTTCATTTGTATTATACATGCATGCAACATAGAATAGTCACTTCTATAGTACCTCGTTGAAACTGCATTTAGTCTAGACTTCAAAGATTCTGAAAATGATTGGAATTCTGATGGCCCTGCTCTGTCCTGACTGCTTGGAGAAGATTGACTAGGAGATCTCCTATAAGTAGTTTAGAGATAAAACAATCAAGAATATTATAGCTACATTACTGCGTAATAAGTATAAAATATCAAACAAACCACACTATTCACAATATATGAATAATGTCTCATTCGGATTATGTGCAATACACTAGGCTTTCTTCTGGTTTTGAACTCATCAACATGAGAAATACCCAGAAATAAAGGATGAATAATGATAATTACCGACTGTTGTAAGATGATCCTTGATTATCAGCAGAAAGAACAGTAGATCCTGATCCTGAAGCAGAAATCTGGTCTGCATGAACAAGAGGAACAGAAGTTGACTGTGATGATTCTGCTCCAGTGGCAGGAGTTGGAGATAGAGTAGCAACAGTGATTGCTGAATCTGGTTCACCATTTGCCCCATGATTTGGAGAGGCCGGAGCCATGGGAGGTGAATTGGGATGGGTTGAAAATACCAAAAATTGTGGGCGACCTTGAGCTGATGACCTGTTTCTCTGACCTTCCCTTCTAGCGATATGGCGTGCTCGTCCCATTGCAGCAGCAGCAGCTAAGTGCTGTATGATACGCTCTTCAAGATCAGCATCGTTAGCACCAACTGGCAGCTGCATGAGAAATAAAACTTAAATCATTCACATTGAAAAGAGAGTTAAGTGATGTTTTCAACTAGCATAAGCAGACTACAAACATGTTGTAACTCAAAATCCCCCAGAGCTGGATGATGAAATATTGTGGCGTTTCTTGGTGGATTCAACCTAATGTTTCTCTCTTTTTCCACCGCTTCAAGTAATTCCTGACTGCAAACACATAAGAAAAGGCACATTGATAAAGAAAAGAAATAATGGCAAGATTATCAAAATAAAGGGGGGAGCGCAATGAGCATAGAGAAAATTGAAAACCTCGTTGGATCTTTGAGGCTGATGGATTGCCAACACATGGGGCATTGGGAGCTTCTTTGACACCTAGAAGACAGGCATAAACATAAATTCAGATCATATCCACTCAATATATAGCCAAATGCTTCGGACCACAATCGTTCCAACAATGATATTCTTCCTTGAAGATGTTCAAAGATAAAAGGAATTATTATTAGTTATATTGGCCAGAAGGGTACTTATAAGACAACATAGAAAAAAAAAAAAGCAACTCAAAGGCATGAGTGCCGTAGTCGGTAGCTATATTATGATGCACCCAGCCTCTCACTTGTAGAAGGATTATCCAGTATTAAAATAGTAGTCAGGGGATAAGTGGGTAAAGACACCATAACAAAGGGGTGCATCTTCCTGACAGCAGCTTTGACTAATCTTCTGCAGCAAGTTTTAATGCCTAAGTCAAAGAAAAGGTCATCTGCGAGAAGAGGAAGAAAGCATCTTTTCTGAATGATGGCAGCAAAATCTCACTCTTCACAGTACTAATACAACTGAAAGAAGAAATCAAATCAGAACTGCCGCCACCAGATCAAGTTTCATGGATTTAATTAATTCTGATTTCTCTTAAACTGTGGCAGCTTCAGCCAAAAAAGAACAAAAATCCATGCAAGCTAAACCATTCAACCATCCAAAACCACAATACCAACCACCGATAGAGACACCCACGAAAGCCTCACTCGCAATTAGAAAAGACACCATCCAGGTCGCATTTGAAAGTGCCAATGAAAGGTGTTCAATGCTGCATAATGGTAGAAGTTTAACCCATTTCGTATTGGCACTCCACATTATAAAATTCCAAGTTGTAGGATTTTAACAATTAGACTATAAATAGGAAAAGATTATTTACTGGCAAATATAAATCATCATAGGATTGAGAAACCCTCCAATGGAAGCCCTGCATTTGTTAGTGCTAGTTACTCATAAAGTGTTTTAGTGTGAAGGCTACAATAATTGCAATAATGCGGAATTAAAAATCCATCAAAAACAATACTGTCCAATCCTGCGCTATCACTAATAATTAAAAATCGCTTAAACTGGCTCAAAGTACAATAAATAAAGCCGCATAGCACTACCATTCTAGAATGCATTGAAGATGAAACTCATGTTTGCAACTTGTCACCTGCACGAAGAGTGAGAGCAGCTTGTTCAAACGGTTGGAATATGCTAATAGCCAAAAAAAACTACAGCACAAAACTCTTGATAAGCATACTGTTGAGGGATCACTGTCATGAAATGCTTCAAGACATATACTACAAGCATCATCACAAGCATCCTGGATTCCACCCTCCACAAAGGCTTCCGCAGAAGTCAAATGCACTTCAGACTTCTTATTCTCTTCCAACACCGGACCCTGGAATACATAAGCTTTGAGAGATCGATAGAAGCAAGTTTGCTATCCAAGCAAGTTGCAATAATCAAGACATGCGGTGGAATGGATTAATGAAATAAGAGTTGTGAAAGCCAATTGATTCAGGAACGAAGCGTCAGTCTTCCGACTACTAAAAGTAACAAAATCAACCATATTATAAAGCCTGAAACGAACACAGTGAAGTACAAATAATTATTTTCTCTAACATGTAGAATTATATTCACAGATACAGATACAGAGCATCTACGATCAGTGAAATAGAAAAGGGAAAAGCGTGAAAAGGATTGAAAAGGAAAAAAGAAATTGATCAGCGGAGCATGAATCCTCAGCGTGGTCAATTAGTAAAATAGGATGGTCAGATGACAACCAGAAACCCAACAAACAAAGGGCTCCGAGCAGTGGCAGCCATTCCAGATTCCGGGAATTCCTTCCCTTTGCTGAAGACTGAAGTTCCATCCCAGCAACCAAACAAACGTAACATGGCAAAGGGATTTAAAAGGGGGAAACACTTGAAAATTTTACCTCCATGAAGAATTGCGCAACCTTAGTCTACTCGGAGAGCAAAACGATCGGGCGAAACGGGGAGAGAATCGAGCTCAAATGAGAGAAACCCTAGCGAGTCTGAACTGATTGGAGAGAGACGGCTATCGTTTGTCTCTGCTGTTCTACCCTTTGCCCCTAGAAGGATGAAGACTCGGTGAGTTTTACTTTTTTGGCACTTCAACCCCTCGTCCACGGAGCAACCGAACCTTAGCCGGGTCATCCACCCACTTCTGTGCTGACACGTGGCGTTATCTGGTGATATGCTTTGACGAGTCGCCCTAGGGAATCACATCCCACAACAATTAACTAACACGGAAAGTACGTTCATCTAATTTTTTAAAAAATGGCGGTGAGAATTACATTTCGATCCCAGATAGTAAATTAATTACTTTAAAATCTTAAAAGTTTGTCAATAATAAGTTGATGAGCAATATTGACAAGTGAAATAGCTAACATTAACAACTTCTTGAGATGTTAAAATAATTAATTTATAACGCGAGACTTTAAAGTAACAATGTAACATAGGGCTTATTTGGAACATTTCTAAAAGTCAAACATATGTTCAACAATGTTTTTCCGTTAAACGAGATAATTTTATCCATATATTTACATCGATTTATGTAAAACTACTTCTCTACTGTGTTTCCAAACGGGCACATAATATCTCCTCAATGCTTCACTCATGCTCAATAATCTGTGTGTAGTCCCATGTGTTTGTTGCAATCTTCCTCCCTACCATACATTACAATACACTCCATTTGCCATACAGTAATTGGAATTGGATAAAGTGAATTAGAGCAAATATTATTTTGCATGCATTCATACTTTATCCTGATTCACGTAAATACACTTCTATTGTTAATGCAAGTACAGTTTCAAGTGCTTGAGGAATATCTCATTGGTAAATTACCATTCTCGCAAATCAATTAGTTTTAAATATGATTTTATCCCACTTCCATTTTTCTTACTGCTATTTCACTCGAGGTTGCTGTCACACACCATATCTTCATATCAACATGTTATGCACTAACTATCATACTTGAAAGTATAATTAAAAGTGCATTTTTGGAAACTAATTTTTTTTTTTTGGACAAGAAATTGATCGTAATTCAATATGCACATGTACACTACATATACGATACATGCAATCGCATTTGCAAAACTGCTCAAGAAAGAGCTGAGCTTGACGGCAGATTTAGCCCAGATCCAATCGGGTCGAGTGACGGGTTCAGGACTGAAGCTTTTGAGATCGACTCCTCCAAAACCCGGTTCCGTCGAACGATGCCCACATTTGAGCATCCATCTCTCCCACATCAGAGGAATCCTTCTTCGGCTTTTCATTCTCCGCCTCCGATGCGAGGTGCTCCTCCAGCGTCGTCCCCGCGTGGCCAATGGGTTGACACTGGGCTCTACCATTCTCATTCAACAACACGTCCTCGTTCTTCTTCAGCTTCGACGCCTGCGGTTTACCCTTGCACGTGCGGATTGCCTTCCGGCAGAGTCCCACCGGCGCCTTGTACACCACCAGTACCACAATGTTCATCAACGTGCATGGCAAGCAGCAAAATAGCGCCGTGCACTCCGCCGCCGTACCACCCGCAACTTCGCCGGCTCTACGCTTTCCTCGTGGCTCATTGTTCAAGATCGGTCCATTGGTTTTCCCCGGCAGGGGATGCGGGTGATTCATGATTTGTGATTATAGTCCCCAATCCACATGAAAGTTGACAAACCAAAAACGAAGGACGGAAAACTAGAGAAGGAATCGGGGAGAGGTTGTGTTTTTGTGGTGAATGGTAAGATTCGGGGATTTGGGCGATTCATTTCACCGTTTAGCTCGAAACGGAGAAGTTTCCCGAAAATACCATTAGCGGAGAAATGCGAAGGAGGTATGGATTTAGTTAATTTAATGAAGATTAAGGAGGTAAGGAAGAGGTATTGACAGAGAATTAACTGGTTTTACTATGGGAGGTGTAGGTTGCAATCTTACAAGGAAAATACGGAGAGAGCATGACACAATCCTTCTATATTCGACAAGGATTACAAAAATTCTTGGCTGGCGTTTTTTTCACTTGAATGGAAAAATAACGAGGGGCATTTCCTTTATTTCTAAAAAAATAATAAAACAGGACTGATTCATGGCAGCATCTGATCAGCATAATGTGATTGATTCAGTTAGAAAGCCACACACACTGGTATAAAATATTTTCTGGTTTTCAATTCTGTTGCCTGGCGGGGCCATGAAATGAACCTCGGTAGTCAGTACTCTAAACACCTCATGCTGCGCAAAACGTAAATCGGCTCAATTACATTGAACCAACAGCAGTTTGGTTAGTTTACAGAAGCATAAATTAATGGAAGGGTCAATGTGACCCAGGGAGTAGATAAGAACATGTGATGAATTAAGTGGAGGATCCTGTAAGTCATACAATTAAACGGTTCAGGCAGCATGTGAACTCCCTTCTTCCAACAATAACTTCGTCTCCAGGACAGACGCCTTTAAATTTTGCATTTCCTCCTCTATCTTTTCAAACAAGCATGAATTAGATGTTGAGGCCAGCGAATTGGCTTTCTTGCTAGCAGCTATGACTCTAGCTGTCTGTAACTCTTTGATTCTTCTAGATCCCACCTGCAATTCCTCCTCTAGGATCTTTATCTCAGCCTGCTTCAAATCTGATTCAAACACATGTTCTTGTAACTCAACGATCAGGGACTCTATTTTAGTAGTTCCATTCTTTCTAAATTCCAAGAGCATCTCCTTTTCATTCATCATTCGCTGAAGTGCTAGCTCCTTTTCCTCTGCTTTCCTCGAAACTTCCTGTATTTCCAGTTGGAATACTGGTATCTGCTCCTCTAAAGTTGCATGCTTTTTATTTAGATTTCCCAGTTCCTTTCTAATGACGCCAAGTTTTTCCTGAGACAGCTTTATCGCTGCTTGTAGCTTGGTTATTTCTTCCTCTGACTTCAATAATTCGGTAGCTTTACCGCCCAGATGCCAGTTTTTCTGTGAAGAGTCCATGTTCTGGATGTTATCAATCGCAATGAGAACCTTTTCACCCTCCCGCTTGTGGTTCTCTTCCTCCAATTGGGATTTGGTGAATGCAATGTTTGCCACTAGTTCAACTTCAGATTCTTGGTTCTTCTTTTTGGCATTCTCTATTCCAAGCTTGCATGCTTGAAGAGAAGCCAATTCCATTCTCTTTTTGTCAAGACATCTCGTCAATTCACATACGATGGCCCTTGATTGGACTTCCCGTTGCTCAAAATAGGAAAACGATGAGACAAAGTTTGATAATGAATATTTCACTGCAGAAAGCTTCTTATCAACTAGAGTTCGTCTTTCTTGTGCTTCTGATTGCAAAAGTTTTAAGGATTCTATCTGCTGATGCTTAATCTGGATGTCGTATTCCATAACTTCGATTTCTCTGAAGAGCTTATCAACCTCGACCGTTGCCTTTTCAGCACGGCCTAGCGCTGCTAGAGTTCTGACAACATCAGAAATCTGTTCTTCCGCTCTTTCAAGTTTCTTTCTGGCATAATTTAATTCATGTGATAGCTCTTTCGCAGCCAATACTTCAATATCCATGTCAGAGTAGGAAGGAACATCAGCCTCATGATTCACTCGAGATCCATTGATTAAAGCACTCCCCTCCAGTAAAACTCTTTCTTTGACGTGGCCAGGAAGTTCATCTGATTCGAGATAGTTATTTTGCCGGGTACTGGTCTGACTCTGCCCGATGTGTTCATCACACTCGATGCACAAACTAGAACCAGACAAAGTATCCAAGACTTTACTTTCAATTCCAACCTGCATTTCCTGGAAACCATTCTCTATTTCTTTTCTCCCCTCATCAACTTCTACAAGTTTTTCTGGGCTTTCCACTTCCCTTTTGGATTCAGCTCTTTCATGCACACAAAATGAAAGGATTCGTTTAAGATCATCCCTCTCTTGCATGGCTCTTTCATACAAGCTCATCAACTTCTCATTTTCTTCATTAATTTCCAATAGTTGATGTTGTAGATTCTCAATTACTCTTTTCATCTCAGACTCAGTGTCCTCGTCTCTCATTCCTTCAGGAGAACAGCTGCCATTAACCTGGGCAACAACTTCTTGAACAGCCTCAGCTTTATTAACAATTCTGTTATTACTTTCAGCAGCAGCCTGTTCATACAATTCAATTAGCTTGCTGTTATCCTCAATCAAAACTTTAAGCTTCACCTTGAGCTCATCATTCTCCTTTGATAAAATAATTGCTGTCTCATGAGCCTCTGCCTCTCTCTGACTTGCAGCAGCAATAGCATCTACCATTGCTTTCAATTCCAGTTGATCATTGATGCTAATGATGGGCATATTGCTTGATGATGGAAGGTCCACTTCTTGGCTTCCCTCTTTCATGGCTTGGAGCTGCTCTTGTTCAAGTTTTGTAGCCAAATCATCCACTTGCCTACAAGATAATAATTAATGGATAAATTAGAAACATCAGATCTTCAAGGAAAAAAATAAAGAAATAAAACAATAATAAGAAGTATTATTTCAAAGAAATAGAGCAATATGAAGAAAGTATTATTTCAAGAGTCACTCTCAGTCAAGACCAAAGTTAATGGGAGGAGAGAGCGTAAGCACCTTTCCAACTTTGCTTTCTCTTCAAGGCAATCTTCTAACTTCTTGCGCATTGAGTCCATTTCTTCTTGCCTTTGGATAGCCTACCATTGATAAATTGATATGACGTTAGACTTTGATAACAGTTTGACCAATAAAGAAAATGAAATTCACAACAAAGTATAAATGAGATTTATCCAGACCTGCATTTTGAGAAACTCATTTTCCTCAAGAATAGAAGACTGCAAAGGCGAGTTTGGTCCCAACTCCTTTGGTCAAATATTAGCAAGAAATAAATTAGTCAGACATAAAAATGATTTAGAAAGCAGATAAAAAATCGAAGGATACAAGATACTGAAATCAAAAGAGCAGGTTACACAATATGTTTCAGTTAAATAGGATCTTATTCTAGCACAGATAATCTAAATCAATTTTAAGTGAACCAATACATGTTGACAGCACAACTAAGGAAGACACTTTATCTTACCTCTTTGGAAGTAAGATTTCCATCACCATGTGCCTCTTCCATCACCGAGTCAGAATTTGTTTTCTACAACATTGGCAATATTCGAGTAGGTCAAAATGAGAGTACCAACCACTTCTAGACATGTAAAAGAAATGAATTTGTTCATTCCTAAAAGCACAAATAAAATATGGACCACTACCATATCCGCTTCGTGCATTAGTTTCCAATCTAGTGCTTCTAACAACTGCACATGGTGGCAAACAGAATCAACACAGAGGAGAGGTTGAATGAGAACTTCAAGTGAAATTTGAGAACTTAAGCAAATTTATCGGCACCTTGTTTTCCAGTACTATGATCTGTTCATTCATTACTTCCCTTTCTCCCTCTTCATAAAATGACTTCAACCTTCTAATTTCTTCTTTTAGTCGCAAATTTTCCATTGCAAATCTAGTCACTTCTTGGTTTCGATCCACCTGTGCTCGCAAAACCTCAATTTCTTTCAAATGCTCCTCTTTCTCTTTCAGCAAATGTGCTTCAGCAGAGATCTTTCCAGAAGCAATTGCTTCTAGCCTCTTTATTCCAGCTTCTCGAAAGCGAAGCCTCATCTTCAGACCTTGAATCTCATCTTCCCTTTGTTTGGCCTGATTCATTCAAGTCACAATCCATTCAGTTTCCTTAGAATTACAACATTAATGAACAAGAACCATGGGTATTGCTACCGAACATGTTGCTTACCCAAAAATCATAAAAAGCATGACCATAGAGTAGCATAACAACTGATAAAAAATATAAAAAATTTCCCATGATCATTACTTCGTGCGGTACAGAAGCTGATCTATTTGTTTTTCCACTTCCTTCCTAATTAGACAGAGAACTGCTATAGCAAACTCTTAATATGCTGCATTTGCACATACAAGTTGCGTGGCTGCTTGATTTTCAGCTCTTAAGGCCTGCAATGCCGTCTCTTTGTCCTTCTCCCTCCTAAAGGCCCCAGCAAGTGCAACTTCATAGTCTTTTTTCTGAAATAGAGAGAAAAAAATCTCATCAGAGTAAACACAATAATAATAAACTCGATTATTTATTAGATAGCAGAGAAATAAGAATCTACCTGAGATATCTTTTTACTGGAGGTTAATGGGCTAAATAATCCATGATTTCCCTCCCATTTGAAGGATCCTGGAAAGTTAATGACTGAAATGTCATTATCCTGTGCTTCTCCTCCACCAACTAGACCTCGTAAACGGGATACTTCTCTCTGAAACCCATTAAAAATGTGTATAGATAATTAATTTCATAGATTATATATTCAGTAGCACATATGTCATCAAATCAATCAACATTGTTCTATATTTATGGTAAGAATGCTTTTGGAAGTTCACCTACTACCAATTCTATAACACGGTCCCTCTTATGAGAAATAAATGAAATTAGTTCTTACAAAGAAATTGAAAGTCAATTATTAAGTTAAATATTTTTATAATTGGCAAAAAAATCATATAGTCAATTTAGTACAAAAATGCATTAACGTAAGTTTAGTGAGCTCTTCTTTGAACCAAATTACTTACACATACCAATCTGTGCATAACCAATAACTCAAAAGCAGAATGGACAAAACTCATTACGTATGCAGCAAAAGAATTTCGAGTATATCTAAGAATGACAATTTGTCCAAGTACCTTTAGTTGTTGAATTTGCAATCTCATGGCAATGACATCTCCAGATGCATCCTCATTTACAATGGCCTGAAGGAAAAATAAAAAATAGTTAGGCAGACACTATTGCAATAGCATGAGAACCTTGGTGTCATCAAAAGGACCCAGATGTCAAGAGTTACTCTACCATAGCTAGTAACCACTTAGCATCTCATCAGCTTTTCCCACAATAGCATATAGAATAAACAATCAAGTAAAACAGTTTCTAGTTCTTACTACTTGTGTACTGTAATCAGCTAATAAGCGACCGTTAATTATGGCTGCCATAAATGAAGTACGAAGATGGTTTCAAGACATACATTATTCTTAATAAATTTCGCGCGCTGAGCGAATTTTAATGTGCTTAATGTTTCCAACGAACAACTGCAAGAAAAACCATACATGTCAAACGAATTTGTAAAACTGAATGACAAAGAAAAGGATATAAATCAAGGTTGACATTCACTTATATTTAGCTACTGCAAGCTACTTAACTGAAGAAAAAATTGAAATTTTTATGTAAAGATGTTTTGAACAAGAATAGACGTTCACTAACCAACTGGAGGGGCTAATATTTGCTATTATTATGGTTTTCGAATTCCCTCCGAGAGAATCCTGAAAGGAAGAGACATAAACATAAAACTGATTAAGCAACCTGATAATTTGCTCCGCCCTATTTATCTATATAATTAGGATGAAGTAACTCAACTCGTGTTAAAAATTCAGCATGAGAAAATCATCTTTCTAATGTTAAACCTTATCAAAAGATTTCAGAATATTATTAGGGCTCGAATCATGAATATCTCTCTTATGCTGCCTCGGTCATGTCGTCCAAGATTCCAAGAAAAAAAGCGACTTAGAAACTTGAGCTCATAAAAAATTAGATACTGGAAATGTGCCAAAAATTACGATTTAAAATGCCTCACCCTTTTGGTGTTCCAAGCAAATTTTTTAAATTCAATTGACAATTTCTTGAAGCAACCAACCAAAGAAACCCTCGTCGGTGTCTTCATGTGCTTGTTAATCATGCATTACAAAGTCTTTTGCTTCATATAGTCCAAATATGAGTTCCTTTGCTGATAATAAAAGGGTTTGTTTCTTATTTCCAGTGCAACGTCATTGCAAAACAAACTTTCAATTTCAAAGTCTTCCAAAGAACAAGTAATTACAGGTGTGATGATTACTTAATTACTGAATTCTTTCTATACTTACAAAAAAGAATTAATAAATGCACTTGACAAGGCTTTGGCTGAAAATCCATTTCAAAACAAATATTGCGCTTTTGAACCTTATAATTCTATTCATTTCCAAACCGCCAACATTGGAGACTGAATAAAACTTCAATTTGGCGACCCAAGTAACTCGGTACTAAATCACAAACATACCTGAAGCAGAAACGTGAGCTTTGAATCACGGTAAGGAACATGGAGTGACTTCCCATTGGATATACTTACTAGGTTCATTATTACAAGGCTGCAAAAACATAACACCATTAGGTTAATTTTATTGGAAGGTAACACCACAACTGAAATTCCTAGTAAATATTCCTATATTAATACACAACAATTCAAGATCCTTGTAACGGTAACCAACCCCAATGTTGAAAGAGACTTGTTGATATTAGTAGCTTCCTTGAGACGTTCGCCTTCTGCACCAGAGCTCTTTTGCCTATTATTAAATTATAAAATGGGTACAACATATTGGTCGTATGAAATATTCTAAATTTTGAGGTAAAGATACTTCTAAATTGTTGGCCCACTTAACATGTATACACACACACACACACTACTGAAGTCCATTTACCTCTCTGATCCAGCCAAATCTACAAGATTGAGTCGAGCAAACCGGTGGTGAGTTACACCTTGAGATTCCCACTAATAGCAAGTAGTTAAATTAATTTATTGTCAACAATAGAACATGAAAAGAACAAAACGTTATAATTACACAAAATAACTAAAACGGCATTAATATTTCTCACCTTACTTTCAATGATGCAAGTAAACACACTATGAGAACGACTGCTAGCACGATTCATATTAGTGGCAGCAACCTTTCTGTTTGCAGAGCCCTATAAGGATAATTAAAACAACAACATCAATGCTTTTGAAGTTAAGGCCATCTAGAAACAAAGAAAAATCTAAAGGCGAAGATGAAGATGAAGGCATTACATACTTGGATAAGTTGTTGAATAACATCTCGAGCACTTGTAACCTCCACTTCCTTGAGATTTTCTACATAAACTCCTTTCTTACTGTCTTCTCTTATCTGCAATATGATCAACCAAAATAAAATAGAAAGTTATTCAAAAACAAAGTTCAAGAGATACGATGTGGATGCCTCCTCCTTTGAAACACGAAGTAATTTATACATATTATTCCCTTAATTTAGGAAGAGAATTTTGAAGGCCAGATTAATAAGGGAATTTTCAAGGGCAGACGTAGCAATCTTATTGCTATATATGTTCTTTGGAAAGAAGGATGGAGATCCACAAAGAAGTAAGGTGATCATAAATTGGAAGAAATAACTAAATTATGTAAGAAAATAGTTTTCCATACCTGCAAATTGTTGGATGATGGTTCCAGAAGATCAAGGATTTGTTCATTGTATATCTCCAAGAAAGAGCATTTGCATGTAAATTTTAACTTCTCATCTCTCCTAGCCTCTTGCTCCTATTGTATCAGAGTGATTAAACAAAGAAATTAGATTCTTCTATACAAGAGCAGTGGATGGTTATTTCTAGTCCTAAATCGTGGGTTTGCAACACTAGTCCCATTTCAGAATGAAATGTCAAAACGTCAAGTTTCATACATGGCAGACCGGAAAGCTTAGTAAAACAGAAAGTGTTCACACAAAAACAGAAGCAGAAAACTATTGTTGACATTAAATAACAATCTCTACCAATATTGTTCATCACCCAAAAGAACTCCTGTGAGCAAGATCATATGTTATTCAATTATGATGTGGGTTGTGTTTGAAAATTATATCAAAACATTTCCGGAATTACTGAGGTATCTGAATCTTATAAGAATACCTTCTGGATTCTTGAAAATAAATGCTCAAAAACTCGTGGTGTCATCCCACAGTTCACACTGTGTCTTCGAGTCCCACTCTCAATGTCCCCAAGCATGGTGTGAGTCTTCCCACTTCCAGTCTAGGAAAAGAAAAAGTAATTATCCATCTAAATTAGAATAATATGACCGAAATTAAGTCGAATAATCAACACATCAAACCACAGAGTCTTAGTCCCTTGAACGATTGTGGATTATAAACAGTAAACTCTAGAAGTTCAGGATATAAGACATAGTACAGAAAGTTCCCTATCATTTTCTGTGCAGACTTCTACTTGATTAGACAAGAAAGTATTAATGGAAAAAGAATATGTTAATTTGATCAATCTAACAGGTATAACAAATAGAATAGCTAACCAAAGACTCACTTGGCCATAAGCAAACATGCAGCTGTTGTAGCCTCCCACACAATTTTCTACCATTGACAAACCAGCTACTTTAAAAAGTTTCTCCTGTTACAATAATGGTGTAGGATTACAATTTTAAAATTAAAGAAAGAGAGAAAGACTGAACTGTGATAAAAGAATCAGTCAATAACGTACCTGGCTAACGTGTTCATCCGCAACAAGATCAAAAGTGAATCGAGACTCAGGATGCCCTGTCCAAGTAATTGCCTGAGAACTTTCTTGCCTAATGCATTTGTTGTACCCTTGCAATGAGATTTCAGGATCGCTAAGGGGACGGATTCTAATAATAACCTAAGCTCACAGAAGTGAAACAATGTGAACTTGATTAGTTACATCAAATTACAAGCAAACCCCGAATTTAAATACAACAGAATCGATGGTTCATATTTAAATTCCCCCGCGCGCACATATATGTAAAAGACACGATGCAGTCCATTGAATTGTATAGATTTTAATTATGCTGCCAACAAATGTACTGCGTAGTTAAGGGTTTCTATTACGACAAAATTCTTGCTGACAATCACTTATTTGCAGGTATAGTGATTTATTCAATGAACAGAATTTACCCCTAGACATTATAAAACTTCATATTAACTATTTATATGCCACCAAATAAATAGACCCGGAAATTACTTTAATGAACAGTTCAAAAGGGACGTAATTACTTTATATGAATAATCCAAAAATTACTTTATTCTATAATCGTAAATGGAGAAGGGATTCAAAATGCAAACAGCAAAGCCTCTCTCCACCTGCACGTTGTGATCCTTCCAGAAAGAAGGATCCTCGCAGAATTGGAAGTTCTGACTTGACGATACGTCGCTACAGGCCCCAACTCCATCTTCATCCATGTAGTTAATACTTTGAACTGCAGAGCTGTGCACAATATTCTCTTTTGCAGAAGATTTCAGAAGATCTGGAGTTCTCTGAACAAGCGAGAAGGAGTCGGAGGAATTATCCTGGAACCCAAACCTGCTCTTAATGGCACTAGCAGCCTCCGATATGAATGGCATCGTGAAATACTCCGATTAGTTCAGAAAAAACCTGCCAATCCAAACGGAAAATCTACCGAAGCAACGAGAAATTAGGGCTTGGAGATGAGGAAATACGGAGGGTAAGACAAAATCCGGAGTGAACGCTAAAATTTATCAATAAGTACAGATGCACTGAGAAATTGATAAGGAAAACAGGAATGGAAAAGAAAATCGGAGTGAAGTAGAGTGGCGGAGGGCAAGATCCTTTGATCGCACGGTGGAGAGTTGTTGAGATAAACGGTCTATATACCTTTTAGTTCAAAGTTTCGGACCGTTTGGGTCAGAATTTCAAATTTTCGATGGATGGAGCCAAAATTTCTTTCCTGGAAATGGGACAATTAAACGTTTGGCCATGTTAGTTTGTCTTAATTATTGATTTGATCCATAAAATGTAACCTTTATCAATCAGGTCCTTGTAGTGTAATACACCAATATAAATGTTATTTAATCCTATCATCCCCCTACACCAACATTTTTTCCAGCAACCCATAAAAGGTAGACAATGAACAAAACTATAGGTATATTTTGGAAGTATATATCTTTAAGTTATAAAAGTTGTAAGGATTGGTTATGTATAATTATAAACTAACTAATGAAACTTAACTTTTAGATATAAAATTTATAGGTTGAAATAAAGTTAGGGGAGCAAAATTTTCAGAACAAAACCTACCTTTTGGTTTATATAATTTTAATGAATTATGTTTTTGTTTATATACTTTATTTTTGTTATTTTTCATCTTTATATTTTATTTAGTCCAAAATATTAAACATAATT
>JANTPZ010006184.1:0-14425 GCA_025593235.1 Vachellia pachyceras
CCCGAAAAAGGGCGTCAATTGGGTTCAAAATAAGATGTAAAAAGTACCTTTTATAGTAGTGTCTGAATCATCCAAAATAGATCTATATATATTATTTAGATTTAATGGGTTGGGATTCATTACTTTCGACGAACACTCTAATAAGTTCATATATTGTCTTGCTTCCAACAATCTCTTAATTGCGTTAGTTGTAAATATTTCCCATAAAACATAATGAAGACATTGTTTTTTGAGTTTTAAAAACCATAAACGTTGTTGCCTTAAAAAGACTCAGATTGCCTTCTTGTAATAGCTGCGTTTGGAAACACTCCCCAAACTCATTCTCACGCAAATCGAGACAAAATTCCTCTCACATAAAGTACTTCAGAATCTGTGTCCGTTTTTCTAATAGGTTTTCAAACGAATCCAATAAGGCTGTTAATGTCATAAAAGATTGCCAAGAAATCAATTAAAATACTCATTTATAACATCAACATCAACGAGCAAACGTACCGTTTCTTATCCTTCCAGGACACATGCGCTCAATACCCATTATGATATATTAAAAGCTATATAGATTGATTGAAAAGAACAGCAGATCAGATTGGCCTTTTAAAATTTTAGACTAGGAGTAGTGGCTGACATTTTCTGATCAAAGCTTCGTTCAAAATAATATCTTTATTTTTATGAAACTTTTAATAAAAAAAAGTATCCAATACAAATTTAACTTATGCATAAACAAGGGAAAACTGTCGTATTGTAATCTTTATCATGTGTAAACGTTTTCCTCCTCTTGACACATTTACTGGTCTAAGATAATATTTTATTAGATATTCACTTAGACCCCACAATTACAAATAATATGTAACTCTTCCTTTAACATACCACCAATTAGAGTTGGAAAATGGGCCAGCTTGCCTCAACCCTCAGGTTACATGGTGCAGGCTGTGCAACCTGGATCCTATCCCGAGCCTCCAACCAACCATTTTTTAATTTTTAAAATTTTTAATATATTGTATAAGTTTTAATAAAATATAAATATTTACAAAAATAATTAACATGAAGTTAATTGGCTAAAAAATATTTGGAATAAATTTTTATATATTATTTAGTAAATATAATATATTTAATACAATTTATGTATGTTAATCCTAAACATGTTTTAAAAAATTCATTGACAATAAGATTTAAAGAAGTATATATAATTATGTATAATATGATTTATGAAAATTTAACATTCTTAAAAATTACTTTTTAAAAAATAAAAAGGCTGACTGTCTCGTGGGTTGAGCTTAATTTTTTTTTCAATCCGAACCTGTTTTTAACAATCAATTTTAGATAGTGTGTGTTTGACAACTCCGTTGAGAGAAAGGAGTTTCGTTGGGAGAAATGAGCCTACAGATTTCTAGATGATTTTATGGATTTTAAGATGATTTTTATAAATTTTAAACGAAGTTCCCAAACAAGTACAATGTTACTTATAAGACGACAGTAGGGATACTATAAAGCATCTTATAGAAACGATCAAAATTATATCCTTATGGTGGGACGAATAACTAACAATTGAAATTTTCGTTATGTATATGAAATTATTATACTCAGCCAAAAATAAAAAACAGTTTCTAGCCGATACCCAATGGAAATTTTTTCAAAGGGAATTTATTTTTTTGCAGAAATATTCCTTTAACAGATTTCGTAAAGAGACATATTTTTATGGATTTCGACGTAAAACCTAAGTTTAAAAAGGTAACTATGTTTGGTAAGGTATGTTGAAAATAACTTTCACGGATTCTGAGGTAAAAAGTAAAGAGAAAATTTACTATGGGATAGTATGATTTGATAATAAAATAACTTTTTTAAAATCTAGATTTTAAACAGAGGTTTTATCTCTAAAATATATTTTTTAAAAAATGTAAGTACTTAAACAAAACTTGAGTTTTGGGTAAAACCCAAATTTTACAATAAACCTAAATTTTGAAATGAACGGGCCGTTAATTAATAAGTTGTAAAGTACCTAAAAGCTTCCGGTGCAAATCGTATTCCTACACTCCGTGTGTACAACGACAGGTGCAAGTGTATGTTATATTTTGACCCCTGTATATGAAAAAATTAAAAGGCTGAATAGGGTGGTTAATTAAAAAATAGGTTGATGAAAATGGATTATGGCCCTGCGAAGCTAGTAGGATAAATTATTACAGCTCATTTTGCATGATTCTGAGTCAATTCCTCTTAAATGGTTTTGCAAATGAAATATGTCAGAATATTGTAGTCATGCGTTGGACTAGAGAGATTAAAACAGATTGTTCAATTAGCTTGCACATTTTAGAACAGAACAGGAGTGAGTGTTGAACACTAGAAAACTGTTCCATTCCTAAATATGTTTTCACAACGTTAATACAAACTTAAATCTGAGGTTTAGAAGAAACTTGATTATACCGCACAGAACAGCTTATTACAAGACAAGATCGATCTCCAGGCAAGAAGGATCATATTACAAATTTCCTTAACGAGAAATAAGACTAAGAATCCAGGTACATACATAGATAAATTATTGCTGAAGAAGCATTTAAGAAGATCAAATTAATAATCGTATTCAAAACACAGAACTGGAAGCATTCGAGTCGACCATTATGTACCAGGCCAACTATTTTGCGCTTTCTCTGGGTACTAAAAAGCTTCAAGCCACTTGTACCTTTCCGTTCGACTTGACACCGAGCAAATCTGCAGCACCACCTACGCCATTTAATGGTGAAACCACCTTGTTCACAGATCCATCAATAATCTTGC
The DNA here is from genome assembly GCA_025593235.1 of Vachellia pachyceras. Taxonomy (NCBI): domain Eukaryota; kingdom Viridiplantae; phylum Streptophyta; class Magnoliopsida; order Fabales; family Fabaceae; genus Vachellia; species Vachellia pachyceras. Next base: position 2,767 of record JANTPZ010006184.1, read on the forward strand.
TATTCTTCTTCAAGATTTCTACGCTTCTCTTCTTCACTTCATCCACAAATTCCTGAATATTCCGCTCGGACGAGCCGCCTTCCGTCACGGCGGCCTCCGCTGCGGCCTTCAATCTCAACACATTCTCCTTCATCTCCTTGGCCTTATCCCCCACCGTAGCCTCCAACAAACACCTCTTCACCTCCTCCCTTGAGATTAATTCATTCGCAGCCTCGCCCCTACACATCCTCACGCCAACCTTAAAGATATCAACTATGTACTTCGCATTCGTCACTTGGTCCCCCCACTGTGGAAACGCCACCAATGGCATCCCCGAAGTTATAGCCTCCATAGTCGAGTTCCATCCGCAGTGAGTCACGAAACAAGCCACTGATGGGTGGGCCAGAATCTGTTCTTGTGGGCTCCATTGAACAACCTTCCCTCTGTTCCCTATTTTCTCCAAAAACCCTTCTGGAAGCACATTATGCTCAAAGCCAGAGTCTTTATGGGGTGGCTTCATCACCCAGATGAATGAAACCTCCGAATCCAAAAGCCCATGAGCTATCTCGTCCACTTGTTCTTGCTTCAGGAACACGACACTGCCGAATGAAACATATACAACTGAGGAAGTAGGTTTCGTGTTGAGCCAGTCGATGCAATCATCAGCTTTCAACAGGTCACCCTTCACAGTGCTGTTGGGTGCCTTGGGGTTCTTGAACAACGGCCCAACGGTTCGAATAGGGCAAATCTTGGACATGTATTCCACATTCTCGTGTTCGAGTTCTTGGAAGCTGTCCATGAGGACGCAAAAAGGTTTTTCCAGGTTCCTATACTGTCCCATGATTGCTCTTCTCAGGAAAGGGTACGGCGTTGTCGGATACAGGAAGCTTGGGATCTCATCGTGTTTCAACAGTGGCATCTTCGGGAGCTGAACTGTGATTTCCATTTTATCTTCTGATGGAAAAGGAAGGAGTTCATGATAATAGTGGTAATAAGCAGAGAAGCAAGCACAGGATTGGACCCACAACATTGCAGAAGGAAGGCCGAGCGATTCCGCGACGTCGGTGACCCAAGGGATGAACGGATTGTTGATGAGGCAAGTGACCGACCGGCCCTGGTCGGCGTGAGCCTGGAGCATACGGGGAAGAAGCTCCTTGCCGACGAGCTCAAGCTGAGGAAGATACTGGTCCAGGTCCTGGCGTCTGGGCTCGTCCTCGGCCCAACCGTCATCGAATGACTCGAATCGAATGAAGCCGTCGGCGATGGGAGCCGGCTCGTCGGTGATGTTACTGGCTTTTCTCATCTGTTTAGCCCAGCTTTCAGGAGTGCAAAAGGTGACGAGGAGACCCTTGGATGCGATGCGCTTGCCGAGCCTGAGAAGAGGGTTAACGTGGCCCTGACCTGGGAAGGAGACCAAGAAGACATGGACAAGAGAGTGAGAGCCCATGTTTGTGGTGTACCTTAATTAATTTCTTCCTAAGGAAGAGCTATCTTATCTGGATAATGCTGTTTGTGGATAGTTTGTGAAGGAGAGACGAGGTTGGCTGGACCTGGAAGAAATGCAAGAGAAGCTTGGTTCATTATATAGTACGTGTACTGAATAATTAATAATATCTTTGTTTTGATAGATTTCCTGAAATGATGAGTGGAATGTATAGTGAAGACTTGCAGGTGGTAGCTTCCAGCTGACTCAGCTTTGGCACTTGTTACCACCCAACGGCCATATTAACTTAGACGCTTTGTCCGTAGCAGGACATTTGACTCGCTGTTACTAATTACCATTGGGAATTTTGGAATAGTATTTATTAATAGGACTTTAACCTTAACAATATCAGTTGACAGATATTGGCCACAAATCTAAATTGATCTGGGAATACTCTAAATTAAAAAAAAAAAGGAACAAGCTCAATTTTAATGAAGCAATGAAAAATAAAGATTGCTTTAATTAAATTTTGGCTTCTCAACGGATGAATGACTAGATAATTAATGAAAGGGAAGAATTACTATGAGATTCCAACGAAAAAACATAATCATTAAAAAATCATACGACAATTGAACAATATGCAATCATGAGTTCCGGTGTAAAAAAAATAACAACACGTACGTTAATACTTGTCACTTATCATTAAATTTTTTTAGTATAATGTGTGGTAACTTTGCAAGGAATTAATGTTGAAACGAAGGAGGGAATATAGTTATAATCGAGGGGAAGAAGCAAATTAGGTACAGGAGGGTTAGCTTGGACAAAGAAGAAGGTGGAAGGAGGGATGTGGTCACGTGATGAGCAAACCAGAAAGTTTGCACAGACATGTGAAGGAGCTTCTACGAATGCACGATGTTCATCCAGTAGTCTCCTTAATCTCTACGCTTCTTCCCTTCCATATCACTATGTCCATTACAGTCCCATAATGTTCGATCGAGCTTACAACCTCCAAATTAAATTAAATCTTCATGAATTTACATGAAGACGGAATTTGTCGGTTGTTTTTTGTATTCATCTTTCTATGTCTACGCTTATTCATAAGGAGAGACTAAAAAACATTTTGATGATGACGTTGGTTTCAAGATAGTCAGGTAAGCCACTATAATCAGGCAATTTAATTACTATATTAATGAATGCGCGATGTGCCCAGAAACAGAAAGAGGATCGATCGATGTTCCCCGAGTTACTCTCATGCACCCTTCTCAATCTTTCTTCTCATTTCAATATATAAATGGTTGGAAGAATCTCAGTATCTGACCAAATCTAACATGTCTTCTTCTTTTCAACTCACGATGATTTAAAACTTGTAGGGTATGTTTTGGCTTAACACAATGGCTGTCGTTCTCCAACCAACATTCCTTGGTCTGGTTGCACACTTACCCAAACACATTTTCTCACCTTATTATATTCGCCACCTGATTAAATTATACATTTACCTACAATTGTAGCTACCTAGTACTATAATGCATCGGATTCCATAGCTTCCATAACCTAGTTAACGTGCTCTGTCAACACACTTTGTTTTCCTGGTACGTATACCTGCTGTAGTTTATCTGATAATCATGGAGGAACTTTTCAAAACTCAGCTCTTTAACTCACTTCAGTTATAATTATGTTGATATTTTCAAGAGATCACTTGGATAAATTAAAACCCAGTATTAAGGTACCAAATTGGAATCAATTCCCTCACCTCACGGTCCCCTTCCAAAAATCCTGCACCAAGAAAAGTTGATATGTATATCACATATCTTTTCTTTTTTTCCTGTTTCTAACTTACTGTTATTTTTCTTCTTTTATATAAACTTTGAATTGAATACATGAAATAAAAAAATGTAGTTAAAGTTAGTCAATAAACTTAATTATTTTTTTAGAGAAATCACCATGACATTTTCAAAATTACCCTTAATAAGCTAAATTATTCTAATATCTTTCTCTTCTAAATTTAGCACACTACATTGAGAAGAGAGAATGGGATATATCATATATATTTGCAAAATGGATTCATGAATGATATTTTTGGAGACAAGACATAAATGTAATTTCTTTTTTAAATAGTTTTATGTTAAGAAATAATATAAGCCTGTGAAGAAAAGAGGTATGAAGAAAGAAAAGGGAATGGATGGAGTCATTTGAAGCAGTTCTTGAATTCACATATTTTTTTTAATGCAACTAACGGTGGTCCATTGGTTGGAACTATAATTAAAAAGGCAAAGTGGGCAAAACATGCAAAATTAATGCCACTCTATAAATAGAGTTCATAAAGTCACGTGGTCCATATATTAATGCAGCAAATATGATATTCTCGCGTTTTTTGGGTGCAATTATATTTTTTTTTTTGCCAGAGGGTGCAATTATATATAATATGATGGGTTGCGATCGAAATATTCCATAGTTAATAGGGCAAAAAAATAAAAGCACTGTAGGGATATGCCCAATTTTCATACCATAGACTCACCAACCCTAATCTTGATTGACAGGCCCAAGAAAATAAAAGTAGTACGGTGTTGGGCCAATAGCCCAGCACTATATATGCCTAGCCCAATTTGCAAGGGTTAAGTCATGTGCATTGCACGTGTATGAGCCTCAGAAGCGAGTGTAGGTCATTGAAGGCAACCTAATAATGTTTTTTTTTTCAAACCGTTAGTTTCTCTCTAACACCAATTTTTTTTGAAAAATTTGTAATCAGATCTCAAATAGGAGAATTAATGAATAAAAGGTTCCAGAGATTCATAAAATTACCATAAGGTCCCAGAAGTAGCTGCTGAGATTGTTATTAACAATTTTACCGGCCTTCATTAACAACCTGAGCAACTACTTCTGGGACCTCATGGTAATTTTATGAATATTTGGAACATTTTGTTTATTAATTCTCTTATTTGAAACTTGATTGTAAATTTCTCAATTTTTTTACTAAGTATATGTATCCTCCTGATAGAGACAATCATGTTCAAGGAATTGTTGTACACTTTATATGGACACTTCTTCCAACGTGAATACGAAGATTGGTTCACCATATTGTGAGGAACTAATCACTTCCGTTAGATCAAACTCTAATCAGCAAAACTTCAATTCTTTTGATTAATCATATCGAAAGTTACCCTTATGACACCAGAAAAAGAAACGAGTATGGGTTATTGAAGGTAACCTAATAATCTCTTTTTAATTTGGAAGATGCTCTAGTATACATTAAAATCATAGTTGTTCACACTTTGAAATTCTTTTCCATTAGGCGCAGCTTAATGTTCAATTTTGCTCATATTATGAGCTCTGCACAGTCATTTTGATGCAATAGATTTCACCTTACACTAAAAAAAATGTTAATTTCCTTAAAACACCAATTCTTTTGACTACTCATATTGAAAGCTACCCTCATTAATTTTGAGGTAATTTGAAAATGAAAAAAAATTCCTCTGAAGTTAAGAGTTTGCTGGGGATTTGTTTCGTTTTTAAAGTGAAGTTTACACTTTATTTTTATTTTTAAATTTACAATTTTTCAAACTATCTTTATTATACGCTTTACTTAATAGAGTAGTTTACAATGCATATGATTAAGTATAATATTTTAAGAAAATCAACACACTTTTTTATAAATAACTAACTTACCTAATTTAATTAATGTATGACAGGTATGAAGGAGGAATAAACATGGTCGTGCTTGTTTGGGAACACCGTTCTCAAAATGGTACACGGAAGTTAAGACAAAACTATCTCGAAATTTGTAAAAATCATCTTGAAATCCATAAAAATCATATCAAAATCTGTAAAACCATCTCGAAATCCATAAAATCACCTCGGAAGCTGCGAACTCATTTCTCTCAACGGATTCCAAAAAATCTTAGTATATTCAGAGTTAAAAACAAAGTCCTTAACTGTTCCCTATGTTTAGAACTGCCTTATGCAGTGGCGGGTGTTTTTATAGCGAAAAGGAAAAGGGACTGCTAAAAGATTAGTTATGTATGCTATGAAAATGTGCTTTCCGTGTGTAGATGTGTCAAATGAAAACAAATCTCATCTTGCTTGTGAGAAGGAGAGCTCAAGTACGTATATATCAAGTTGTCTTCTTAGACGAGAAAAATGAATCAAGTGGAGTGATGGGTTTACGTGAGCAACAAATGGACCATCAATGGGAAATTCAATTGAAATCCAATAATTTCCCCTGCACATAAGTTAAGACTTAAGAGGAGTATTGACACATTTACAAAAATATTTTTGGTTCACCAGAAATATTTATTTCTATTTGAATTAAGAGACTTACTCAAAAACCTAACTATTTTCAGGTTTAGAAATCACGTCATGTGATCATACTCATTTACATCATTTTTTGTGTGTTTACGTTCTTCCACCAGTTCTCTTCTCCCTATATATTATCACATGAGTTATCCTTTTAATTCTGGAGAGTACCGATTCATCGTTGTTGATAGCAGCGGATAATTCTTAAGTACAGTGTCCTTCAGCATGACCAGATTGTCTGGTCGTTCTGAATGTAGTGATCAGTGGCGGACCTAGGACCCCGAGTCAGGGGGTGCAAACTATTTTTTGAGAAGCAAGAAACACAAAGGAAAAGGAGCAACAGACAGAAGAGAAATGTCCATGATTATTCTGACCCGACTAGGTTGGAGCTTTAAGTGTTATATGTCAGAAGCTCATAGCACAGACAGAAGAGGAATGTACTTCAATTATAACAAACATCAGAGCAAGAACATGTTGGAGTCTTCCAACTGACAAGGTTGGTGCTAGCTATAAGTGATTGTAGTTTTATTGTGCATATTCTGTTTCTTTGGAATCAAAGTATTAAAATTACAGCAATAATAATCGAACAGAAGCGAAAACCTTTTATGTGCCTCGTACTACTTTTTAGGACTCCGGTAAGAGTTAAACTGACACACATATATAATGTACAGAATGCGATATGTAATTTGCATTGCATGAGGGAATCATGGGCGGTTGGCCTTGTGTCCTTGACCAGGGCTCGGACCTGATTGCTTAACCACAGAGTTCTTAGTCCCCATGATATTCTGAACCTTCTTAAACCTGTGCCCTGAACCAGGGCTTGGCCCAGAGTTCTTCAATGTCCTGAATACCCCTACCACCTCTTCTTCTTCATTCTTCAGTAACGGCCTCCCTTCTGATACACTAACAGCGATAACGACCAGGAGGGCAATAATGAAGAAGGCGATAGATCTGAATCTTCCATCCATTTCGGAAATCAGAGTGTCCGTGTAACTACACAAGTGTCCCAGGCTTTTGAGTTTTGTTGCTCAATTGGGTTCATGGAGGATAGTATTTATAGTGAAACCAGATAAATCGTTTTCTTGTTGATGAGAGGAACCCACTGGGGGGGGGGGTTCTCAGATTAGGAAAATAATGACGGAATTTGAAAATGAAAGAAGCTAGCTAAAAATGACATCTTAATAATCAACAGTCAAATTGGCTTTCTTTTATAGTCTTGGTAATTTCGCATGCCGCCATTAGATATGACTGAACTGGAGAAAATTTGGTGCAATTCAATTCATTAAATTTAAACAAATCAATTCCTTATTTTGCGTTCTGTTTCATATGAATAATATATTAATTTGACCCTTTGGAACAACTTTTGCAATATTTTTAAAACAAAGAAGTGTGATTTTCAAAAGTTATTACTTTTGTAAGTGAAGGAATTTATGTGAATGTTTGTGTAGAGTTATAGGGGGTGTTTGACAAAGCGTTAAAACACCCCAAAAGCACATTTTACAGTGTTTTTCCGCAAAACGAGATAATCTCATTCACACATTTACCTCGTAAATAGTAAAAGCACTTCTCCACCGCTTTCCCAAACGGACCCTATACTAAAAGTTACAAAATGCCATATCTCTTTAATATCTCAGTCAAATATGAAAGGATATAATCAAATGTTACTTGGCAAAAGGTTGTTACTTAAACTCCTATTTTGTAACTCGCCATGAAAATATTTATTTTAAATATTTATTGATTATTTAATTATTTAATTGTATTGGTTCATGAATCAATATATGTGATTCATAAATCTAAGTGTGGTTGTGACTTTTTTATTAAAGAGATATTGTTTTAAGAAATACAACTTCAAAAAATCTCTTCATATTCTATAAATAATCTTCTTATCACTCTATTTGAAGACATGTTATATTCGAACATACAATAACATCAAATTCATTACCTCCATTTTTTGAGTGCACATAAAAGTAAAGTTAAATTATCACTTTGTAAAAATCTTTATTATCTTGACTTGAGTATTAGGGATAACATACATACTCAAGGATCTTAAATGTGTTTTGTAGAAAATTAACTGTAACTTATACTCTATAAGATAGGAAAGATAGAGTAAATTAAACTTAAAGAAGGTGTTGCTTACGCCTTTAACATGTTGTGTATAACTTTATTCTTCGTTTCTTCTCTCTTATGAGAACCATTCCCACAAACAAGAATATAGTAATGTGTCAAATTCTTTCAAAGAAAAGTCTCCAAGATAATGGCTTTGAACCTAACCTTCGAGTGTCAAGTCTGCTGAGTTTTTGAAGAGATAAGTATCACAGTACATGCTAATTGCACTCAAATAGAAGTCAGATTCTTAGATCGATCGGATAAAATAATCACCGTTTCCTTTCTTTTGCAACAGTAAAGGGAATACTTCTTAAACAAACATAATATTCTCATTGATTTCTAACACGCAAAAGGAGGGCCCTATTGAAATTAGAGGGATGCTTTTAAAAAAAGGAAGATTTGAAAGACAATGACAGGCACAAGAAGAAGGAAAGTACAATGGTCCAATTCATTTAAGCTATGCAAGTAACCATATGGACCACAAAATGAAAAGCCATGGAGTTCAGATATCAGTCAGTCATTTGATCATCACAGATTCACACTACCTTTGAAGTTTTAATTTCCTCTCCAGACAACCTTCCGCATTTTATTAGGCTTCCTTCTATTTTTAGTCGGCAAAAAAAAACGATTCACTTTTGGAACAGGAAAAAAACGTGCATTTCTAAGGTTAATCTGTATTTGTGAGAAAATTTTCAAAATGAAGAGAAGTTTCTCATATATATAGTTATAACCTATAAATCAATTTACTTTTACAAAAAGTCATGTAAGAATCCATGAAACTATAAGTCATTGAGGTCAGGTACTAGGGGGGAAAGTGTTAGTTCCTGAAAGATTTGCATCCTTAAAAGCTTGTTAACTTTTGCAAAAATTTACACTACAAATGGGGGCTAATATTTAGAATCAGAGGAAGTAGTTCATATACAGCTTATTGTGTCTCAGGTTACTATATCTTTATATTGAATCTATTGAAAGCAATGTTGGTGCTCTGGGGTGAACTTTTTTCTTTTTTCTGCATATCATTTTCTAATTTGGCATGCTACACAGTAGTGATTATTAGCTCTCATACGTCATAAGCTATAAGCCAGAACTTTCAAGTTTTTAAGCAATTAAGTACATTGCATGTTCTCTACAAACAAGTGCATTATATTGCCAAAACTAGGAAAAGCAAGCGAAATTAGTGGATATATAGGAGTGGAAATAAAAAAAGCAACTTTTTTTGACATCTCTATAAGCCTCCATCAGGAAGTGTTCCAGGCTCATAAGTATTTATCAGATCTTTAAGATTCAGGCGGTGCAGTATTTTGGACCTGCAAATCTTTTATATGTGGTCTTACCATTTTCAACCTGGTACTTCCCTTTCTAACAGTCCAAATTTGGCACCTTGAAGAAAAATGAAACAGGTTCTACTAAGACAAAACCAACACGCGTTCAACACTCGCTCTAAAAAGCATTCAGATGTGCCAGATTATCTAGAGCTCATGATGAAATTCTTATAAAGTTTAAGAAGAAAAGGAACACAGAGAAGTAAAACTACTTGTACAATTCACCTAATTAATCTCTTTTTCGTTTCGTCTGATCTCAACAAAAAAACTTCAAATAATCTTAGACTTTAACAACTCCAAAACTAACACTAACAACTTTTATATTGGAAAATTTAAACTGTAAGCGTGCCTAACAGTTAGGAATTGACATGGTCAAAATCCATCGAATGACAATTTTACTCAGCTCAGTAACTCCAAATTGATAAACTAATGAAGAAAGGCAATCATTAAATTAATTATAAATTTATTCATCTTTTTTGAGGAGGTTTTGAAATGAATTAGCTTGAAGCAAATTTTCACCCAATTAATTCATTCAGTCCACACTGTGCCGGTCACTATCACTTGAACAAACATCAACTTTCAGAGCTTATGGTTGGGTGCTATTGGAACCTAACTTTTAAAACTTTAAGAAATCTTGGCAGATACTCAATCAGCTAAGAGGCCATTTCTTTGACTTCCCTTTCATATGAGAAGAAGAAAAGCCCATATCAGTCTTTTCCTTTTCTTTTATCTACTTTCCTTTCCAATGAGAGTGTAACAGAAGTATCAAATCTGATGTAAAAATTTCGAAAATGACTTTTGAATATAGTCAATCATATTTTCTTGTGTATCTAGAATTTCAGTTTTGGCAAAAGCAACATTTGACTTTCAATAGTAAAACTAAAAATGAAATGTTCAAAACTTTACTCACTCCAAAATCACCCTATCACGTTTGGTATTCATCTATTAAAGGGTTAATATCACCGTTGGTATTTAAAGTTTAATTATATTTTGATTTTGATTTTTGTTATTTCAAATTGTGGTCCCTCAAGTTTTGTTAATCTAAAACAATAGTTCCTAGATGTTTATAAGTGCATGGAGCTAGAGTTAATGGTGTTAACTTTACTTATATGTGGTCTTAACAGTGTTAAATAGGATTAAATCCACTTTAAGTTTCCATACTTTAAACGAGTTTTGATTTTGATTCCTATACTCTAAAAATTTGTATTTTGTACGCAAATGTGATTCAAAATTTCTGAAAAGTACCTTATAGTTTAAGGAAGGAAGGAGATATTTAAGGCTTTTTGTGATGATAATGGCTTGAGGAAGAAGGAAATGTTACCATGAAAGTTGAAGATTTGAGGGTGAGAAGGGAGCATTGAAGGATGAGCAACACAAGATTTTTAGTGTAGGCCAGCTGGTTTGGTTTGGCAGGCTCTAGTCTCCAATCTCCATATTATAATTTGTCACCGAAGTACATGCCTGGATGTTTAGAACTCAGACAAAAATGCTCAAAAGTCAAAACAAAACCCTCCCATCTCTGTTATTCCTAAGCTTGAAATCTGGGATTTACACGTGAATCTTTATAATTTCAATCTCCAACTTCACTTGTTATACACTATCTCCATTAATCTGCCAACCCACTAAATCCTCAACCATTTATTCTTCCATACTGTAACTTGCATCCTAGGAACCTTGCAACTCACAAGTCGAAAAGATACTCCCACAATTCTATGATTATATATTATATAATCTCACTTTACATGTTAACAGAAAATAAAATATATATGCTGAGTATTTTTCACAAGTAAATGTTTTTAATTAGACAATATCTTTGCTGTTACTAGGTCAACGATCTCCTCCCCGGGGGGTTCAATGAAATATAGATTACTATCTATTGGTTGGAGATTAAGAATGTGCACCAAAATTCTGTATAATTTGAATAAACCTATAATGTATAAATGATGTTGGCTGAAATTCAAACATGCATTTTATAATTATAATATTCACCATACCTTGCATGTCTATCTGTAGACCAATTAATCCTTTGTCCCTCTGATTTTTGGCTCTCCTTCATTATTTAATTTTCTCGATAAATTTCCTTCTCGTTGAAGTCTCTGCACTTCTCCTCCTCCTTATATATATAAACTGCAAAAAGTTGATTCCCACAGTTGCAGAGTTAATAGCAACACTACTACAAGTAACATCTCTGGCTGGCTTCTGGTTTCAAAATTATGATCTCTATAGATGGAATGGGAAGCAAGATAACAAGGTGTTTTCAAGTTGGTGTTCTTGTTTTAGTTCTATGTCTTGTTCTTTCTGAGGTCGAAGCTCGGCCATTGAAGGAGATGGAAAGAAGAGCTTCCATGAATGTTGCAGAAGAAATGAAGCATTATGGGATAAGCCCAGGTGGAGAAGCCCATCGGCTCAGAAATTTAATACAGCCTAACGATTCAGGTCCAAGCCCAGGTGTAGGACACTAGCTAGCAGCTCCATGCTAGCATGCTTGACATTTAAATAATCTTGAAGATGCATTTCTGCGATAGCTTGGATTGTTCTT
>JANTPZ010006185.1:0-14614 GCA_025593235.1 Vachellia pachyceras
CTTTCTAAACTGTTTCCCCCACCCCCAAATGGAGTAATTTTCACAATCATTGGATTAGTATTTTGAGATATATGATAAAAAAACCAAACATGTGTCAGGAATACGTTTATTCCAAATATATCTTCAATTTTTTGATCATATCTCTCAACTTAGATGTCCAATTGACTTGAAACCTGTGCCACTTGAAACTAGACTTGAAGGGCTTTCCAATGATGGGTCATTTGTCAATTTTGAAGCTGAAATGAGGAAGTTACATCATTTTGACGTTTGAACTTTCTAAACCGTTTATAAAGAGTAGACTCATTTGAATGAGCTTCAATTTCATTCGAATGATGGACTTTCTAAACCGTTTTTTCCACCTACGGTTTAGAAATTCACCTCCAAAGGTATAGAAAGTCCAATTTCCACACCGTTGGGGGGAAAACGGTTTAGAAAGTCTCATTCGAATGAATATAAGACACATTCAAATGAGTCTACTCTTTATAAACTGTTTAGAAAGGTCAAACTTGAAAATGCTGTAACTTCCTCATTTCAGCTCCAAATTTGACAAATATCCTATCATTGGAAAGCCCTTTGAGTCTAATTTCAAATCGCACAAGTTTCAAGTCAATTGGACATCTGAGTTGAGAGGTATGATAAAAAAACCGAAGATATATCTGGAATAAACGTATTCTTGACACATGTTTGGTTTTTATCATATCTCTCAAAATACTAATCCAATGAGTGTGCAAATTACTCCATTTAAAACTAGACTCAAAGGGCTTTCCAATGATAGGTCATTTGTCAAAATTGGAGCTGAAATGAGGAAGTTACAACATTTTGAAGTTTGAATTTTCTAAACCATTTAAAAAGAGTAGACTCATTTGAATGAGCTTTAATTTCATTCAAATGATGGAGTTTCTAAACCGTTTTTTCCACCTACGGTTTAAAAAGTCACCTCCAAAGGTGTCGAAAGTCCACTTTCCACACCATTGGTGGGAAAACGGTTTAGAAAGTCTCATTCAAATGAATATAAGACACATTCAAATGAGTCTACTTTTTATAAACTTTTTAGAAATGTCAAATTTGAAAATGCTGTAACTTCCTCATTTCAGCTCCAAATTTGACAAATATCCTATCATTAGAAATCCCTTTGAGTCTAATTTCAAATGGCACAGGTTTCAAGTCAATTGGACATGTATGATAAAAAAACCGAAGATATATCTGGAATAAACGTATTTTTGACACATGTCTGATTTTTATCATATCTCTCAAAATATTAATCCAATGATTGTGCAAATTACTTCATTTAAAACTAGACTCAAAGGGCTTTCCAATGATAGGTCATTTGTCAAATTTGGAGCTGAAATGAGGAAGTTACAGCATTTTGAAATTTGAATTTTCTAAACTGTTTATAAAGAGTAGACTCATTCGAATAAGCTTTAATTTCATTCGAATGATGGACTTTTTAAATCGTTTTTTCCACCTACGGTTTAGAAAGTCACCTCCAAAGGTGTCGAAAGTCCACTTTCCATACCGTTGGGGGAAAACGATTTAGAAAGTCTCATTTAAATGAATATAAGACACATTCGAATGAGTTACTCTTTATAAACGGTTTAGAAAGGTCAAACTTGAAAATGCTGTAACTTCCTCATTTCAGTTCCAAATTTGACAAATGACCTATCATTAGAAAGTTCTTTGAGTCGAGTTTCAAATGGAACAGGTTTCAATTCAATTGGACATCTAAGTTGATAGATATGATCAAAAATCCAAAGATATATATGGAATAAACGTATTCCTAGAACACGTTTGGTTTTTTACCATATCTCTCAAAATACTAATCCAATGATTGTGAAAATTGTGCCATTTAAAACTATACTCAAAAGACTTTCCAATGATAGGTCATTTGTTAATTTTGGAATTGAAATGAGGAAGTTACATCATTTTGAATTTTGAATTTTCTAAACCATTTATAAAGAGTAAACTCATTCGAATGAGCTTTAATTTTATTCAAATGATGGACTTTCTAAATCGTTTTCCACCAACGGTTTAGAAAGTCACCTCCAAAGTGTAGAAAGTCCACTTTCCACACCGTTTTGGATAAAACGGTTTAGAATGAGACTTTCTAAACCGTTTTTTCCCACTTTTACAATGAGGCATATTCGATTCAAATAATGAGGCATATTCAACTTTTATCTTTCAACTCTTCGACTCTCTTACCAAAACTGAACACGTCTCATCATGATAATATGTCCATTCATGTCATTTCCTTTAAACTTTACTAAAGACGCGTCAGGAACTATCATTACTCTAGGATTTTAAATTTCGAATCACCTTTATAGGATTCACGACTTTCAACCTACTTAATGCGTCATTTTCCCTATTTAAATTTATGAAAATTATTTTAAAAATATTGGTTAGAGGGCTCAAGTGAAAAGTAAAAACGGGAAAAAAAGATTGTGTTATTTGGGCAAAAAACATAGTTGACCATTTTTCTTTAATTTTTTTTTCCTTTTAGGCACCTCTCCTAATTAAGATTCAACATAAGTTCTTCATCTCGTTGTTAGAAACTTACCCTTTTCCCTAAACCCAACAATAGTTGGTTTTTCTTTTGGCAAGTACACATGCATCCTTCTATATTTTAGATAATCTTATTTGAAACATTACTGGACACTAAATGTGATATTTATCAATCTCAACGGGAATTTAAACCTCAGATGAGCAATATGATGCAAATTGGTTGTCCTCATTTTTGCATAAAAGCTAGGGAAATTTACAATTAAGTTCTAAATAGAAGAATTAATGAATAAAAGGTTCCAAAGATTCACAAAATTACTATAAGGTTCTAAGAGTAACTACCGAGATTGTCATTGACAACCTTACCAGCCTTCATTAACAACCTCAGCAGCTACTACTGAGACCGTATGGTAATTTTGTGAATCTTTAGGACTTTTTGTTTATTAATTCTTCTATTTGGGCCTTGATTGTTAATTTCCCTGAAAGATAAATGGTTGAGCAAGTGAAAGGGAGTAATCTATTTTACAAAATGATACAAGTTTGGTGCGTGCATCCTTCAACCATGGTTGCAACTATTGGAAACTTTGGTCATCTAACTTGATAAGAAAACACTCCAACCAGATTGCTCTTACAAAGGAAAAATAAATGAACATGAGATATTCGACGGGTAGAGAGATATTTACCATAGGAATTTCCAGAAGTGGTGCTGAACATCTACCTTGCCCCAAACAGATGTGGAGGAACCTATGCTTATGATAAATTCTTCAATGAACCATGCTTATGTTTAGTGCAGTGAGGCATTAGTACAGATCTAGAGTTTCTACCTCATCCACACACACACACACACAGATGATTTATATGTATGTATTCCTTGCACATCTGACCTTTGTTTAATGATTTATAATGTCAGACTACAATCTGGACCATTAAGATGAGGATAGATAATATAAGTTTGGGAAAACTAACTTTTCAATCCTTAAAGTTTTGATTCATTTATAATTCAACCTCTTAAGTTTGACTCGGCATAAGTTGGTTCTTCATGTTTCAATCATGTATAATTTTATCGTTATC
The DNA here is from genome assembly GCA_025593235.1 of Vachellia pachyceras. Classification (NCBI taxonomy): domain Eukaryota; kingdom Viridiplantae; phylum Streptophyta; class Magnoliopsida; order Fabales; family Fabaceae; genus Vachellia; species Vachellia pachyceras. The sequence goes on from JANTPZ010006185.1 coordinate 3,568, forward strand.
ATCCATAACCCATTGAGTCAGCAATGAACCATCCTATGCCGCCTCATGATGAGGATAAAATTATAAATGATTGCCACATGTTGAGGGCAGATTGAGATACAAACAAGTTAAAAAGTTCAAAGACTGAGTTGTATCGGATCAAACTTTTGAGACTGAGTTATAAGTAGATCAAATTTCAAGGACAAAAGGAACAATTTTCCCTTCAAGTTTTTTTTAGAACACTTTCCCTCTAAGTTTTATACCTAAATTGAATCAGAGGATGCAGATGTAGAGACATGTAATAGATCAAGGGCTTCTCCAGCATGCATTTTCTGAGAAAGCCTAAGTTTCCTGTAGTGATCATAAGAGAAAGGAACAAAGAGACGAGGGTTAAGAGGATAGTCCACAAGCTCCTTTGGCGCTTCAATGTCTCCTTCCTTTGGTCCCAACAAGAATGAAGCTATTGACACTCTCACACTTGCTTCCTTGCACTCCACTCTATGCTTCACCGTCCTGAATCTGCCATTGCTCCATACCTACACACATCGAAAAGCTCTGGATCTAAATATAAAAGCTAATTGAGGAGTTTACTTTTATTTACACATTAGATCACAATCCACTTTACCTCCCAAAGTTACACATTTTTTCTCACGTTATCCATATGGATTGTGTATATTAGATGGAGCTTCTATCAATGTGGATGTTAATTAACACATACAACAATAAAACATTATCTTATTACGTGGGATCCACTATATGGATTACATTGAGCTCAATCAAAAGACAAATCTTTGGATGGATTGTTAATAAAGAGCAGCCACACTTAATAACCTCATTGAGTGTTTTATTCAATCATCTTCCACCCATTTTTATTACAAATCTTTTGATAAACTGTTAACACTTTATTATAAATAACAAATTTAATTATTTTTAAAAAATTTCAATATATGCAAATTAATTATTTAGCTCTTATATATCTCTAGAACCGTAGAAAAGTTTGGCAGAGTTTAGACTCTAGATATGTAGTTCAATTGAAATAAGAAAGAAATAATATTATACCTATCCCCGATGTAGTGGGGCAAGTAACGATTCAAATTTATAATTAAAATAAGATAGTAACAGGCTTACATCAAGGATCAAATGAAGTATTATCTAACTTCCCATTCGGACTCAACTCAGAATCTAGGCATGAAGTCAGCATGGGATGCTGAATGCAGTTCAATATTTTTCTTTAAAATAGATTTTACATCAAGGACCGAATCAAGTATCATATGACTTACAGGAGCAATATCACCAAGAATGACAAAGAAGCTTCCTGGGCAAGGAGGGACATCAACAAAGGAACCGGACTTGGTCATGACTTGAAGGCCTCCAACATCTTCATCATCTTGCAGAATGGTGAGGAAGTCTGAGTCTGTGTGTATCTGTACACCAGATGAGCCTATGGTTTCTGGTGTGAAGCTGTACTTGTTAATCCTGAACTGGCATACCCATTCCTTGAAATATTTATTAACTCCTCCTTCCAATCCCAAACTCTCTGCAATCTTCTCTGATATATCCATCATCACCTCATGAATTGCTTTCCCATATGCTTCTATGACCTCCCTGCATCCCACACACACGTGTACAGTTCGGACATGGGCAATGACAACAGATTCTTATCCTATTAAATGAGGCCGATGACAATATGGTACAAGTCCTACATACACATTGAGTATTGAGTAGTATAGGATGATCAATTCGATATTTATATAGGCTAGATTTCTTTTTCTTAGAATTTTTTCCCCATCATAGGCTCTGTAATTGGGGGTATCCTCATCCTAATTGGGAGTGTCCTCATCCTAAATATAGTTGCTAAATAGGAATCTTCGATATTAAATGATCACACTACACTTTATTTCCTCAATTTATATCAACTAACTTAACTAATTTAGTTAGCTAGTCTTGCTCCACCACCATATTAATTATCTAACTATATAGGAGAACCACACAGCTCTTGGATTTAGGGTATAGAAGACCTTATAAAACATTTTCTTTTCAAGAAAACCAACCCTACACTGTGGCGGCGCTTCACCGTACAAATGGGAGTCATGAGAGTGTGTATGAGAAGTATTGCATAATAACAGAAACTTGTAAGAAAAGAAGGGGGAAGGAGAATTACGTTTGGTGGGTAGAGGCATGTAATCGAGAGCAGAAAGATTGAACAGCTTGAGGAGAAGCCATGTCGTAGAGTCCTAAGCCTTCATAAAGAGGATTTATTGCACTAGGAGCCATATAGCCACTTCCTGCGATTGCTTGCTCAGTGTTTCGCATCTTGATCTCTAAAGGAAGATCAAGCAGAGATCTCACCACCTTCTTCATCTCCGCCATTAAACTCGAAGCCACCCCATGGTTCTTCACTCTGAAACATCCCCATTCCTCGCACGCCTCTCTCAGCTTCTTCTTCTTCATATGCTGAGTACCATCGGCAGATTCTTGCAGCAGATCGATCACTGGTATATCGCTGATCTCTGCCATGCCCTTTTTTTGCCCCTCCCCCCGCTTCTGAGTTTGTGGTGGTTTCTGCCTTCAATATGGAACAAAGTGTACATGGAGGACATAAGGGTCCCACCACGTTCCCCGCCTACTCGTGTTCTTCCTCCTCGAACAATCAGCAATACATTGGAATTTGCGAAGGCTCGTTGACCAGAGCGTCGGTTTGGGTAGTTTTGTTTTGTTTTTTTTATTGATAAAGGCAAGCTAAAGCGGGAAGAAGTTACAATATAGGTGAGGGGCTATTCCCTCCTACAAAAGTTTTATCAAGAAAAATGTATTCCCTACAGCTTAATGGAGCTTCATTAAGAATACAAAAGGTTGAGCTCCCCGCATAAGCCTCTCGCGCTATAACATCAGTGCATCTCAAAATTTCTCTATTACTCTGATACAACTTTACATTCCAGTTGCTATAAAGCAGGTGACGAGTAGCTTCAATCTCATGTCCTAGGTGATGATTTGGCCCACTATCCTTCAGCAAGGTATTAACTGCATCAAAGGAATCAGAGAAAACCTGGATGTCATTAATCTGCATATGTTGGCAGAGCTCCAAACCTGTTTGAATAGCCAAAATCTCTGCCCCTGTGATCGTGACCTCTGCAAGTTTTCTTTGGAACCCTATAATCCAATCCCCTTGGTCCTTCCGGATGAGTCCCCCACAGGCAACTTGATCCGGTGCACAAACTGAGGCATCCACATCCAGTCTCACAGCTCCCCTACGTGGCAGCCTCCAACAAGTATCCCTACGCATGCTTCCTTTGAAGATCTGGTGCGTGAATCTTCCAACAGATGCATCTTCCATTATATGGAACATGCTCTGGTGGAATATCTCCTTAGTTGAGATCGCAGTACCCCCAAGCAGATGAGAGCACCTATCCTTCCAAATCGCCCAACAGCAAATAGCAAAAATCTTCTGCCACGGCCACCGATGGAATCTTGCCTTCCTGCTTGCTGAGAAGCATTCCATGACATCCAACCCTGTAAGTCACAAGAAAAGAAAGCAGTATACATGTTAGGATTCAAAAATTCTCTCCACACTTCTTTCGCTCTCTTGCAGTCTCTCAAGGTATGAATAACGCTCTCCTCACAGCTGCAAAAGGGCACTCCCCAGACTCTACCAAGCCTCTCCTAGCTCTCAGAGCATTGGTTAGCAATCTCTTGTGGGTCACTTGCCAGAGGAAAAATTGATTTTTTCAGACACCGGCCAACGCCAGATTTTTTTTCCATACCGGATTAGCCACCTCAACAGTCGGCTTGGTTAAGAACTCATAAGCGGATTTAACAGAAAAGGCGCCATCACGAGATCCCCTCCAGCATATCTCATCTTCCCTATCATTTGAAGGAGGACTGGTTCGCAGGATAAGGGTAGGGTAAGAATATGCGGCAGGAGGAAACGCACCCACTTTTCAACATCCCACCCTCCACTAGGGGATATGAAGTTAGCCACCGTATCCTCCGGATTAATGAATTCCAGATTTTTATTCACACTCTTTATAAGAGGATCCTGCAGGGGGTCCATAAGTCCCACCAAACCTTAGTACTCCGCCCGCTATTAACTTTTCTCCCCAACCCTGATATGAAAAGGTCCCATACTTCCGTAATGGCCTTCCAGGTTAGGGAATTAGTCTTCTTTCAAGCCACCAACGGGACCCAGCTCTCGCCACAATCATATTTTGCCTTAAGGCACCTGACCCAAAGGGCATTTGGCTTAGTAATCATCGCCCAACAAAGCTTCATAATGCAAGCTTTATTTTGCAACTCAAGGTTTTTAATGCCAAGATCTCCATTTTCCTTATGCCCTATAATTCGCTCCCAAGCGATACAATGCATTTTCCTTTTATTATCATCTTGGAACCAAAAGAATTGGCGGGTGGTCTTTTCAATATCCTGGAAGACACGTTTCGGCAAAAGTATCGATTGCATCTGGTAAGAAGGAATAGCCGTTAGGATGGCTTTGATTAGGGTTGCCTTGCCAGCCATGGTCAGATAGCTCCCTTTCCATGACGAGAGCCTCGTTTTGACCTTTTTCACAATATGCCCAAAAGTGTCTGTGCTGACTCTCAAATGGATGAGGGGAACACCAAGATATTTTCCAAGATCTTCAGTAATGCCAATGCCCAGCTCCTGTCCTAGGATTGATTTCCTCCTTTGGCTAACGTTTCTTGAGAAATAGGCCTTAGAATTTTCCAAATTTATTCTGTATCCTGAAACAGCATAGAATCTAGCCAAAGTACGCTTGATAACTTTCATTTGCCCCAAAGAAGCCTCAGTGAACAATAAAAGATCATCAGCAAAGAACAGGTGGGAGATATTGGGACCATCATTAGGGAATCTTAGCGGTTTCCATCTATTAGCTCTACACTCAGCCTTTATCAGGTGTCCCAACTTTTCCATACAGAGAACAAAGAGATACGGGCTAAGCAGATCCCCTTGACGAAGGCCCCGTGAAGGGTTAAAAGACGGGCCCTTAGTCCCATTCCACAGGATCCTCATAGAAGATGTCCCGACACAACCTAGGATTAGCTGAATTAAGTTCTCCTGAAGGCCGACTTCTCGCAAAGTAGCTTCCAGGAAACTCCAATCCAGCCTGTCATAGGCTTTCTCCATATCAACCTTAACCGCATTATATCCTTTCCTTCCCGGTTTAGATCTCATTAGGTGGATGGCTTCCTGAGCAACAATAATATTATCACAACTGGATCTTGTCGCTATGAAGCTACTATGCTCAGGCCCCACCAGGTCGTCCATAAGATACCTGAACCTATTCACCAGAAGTTTCGTTAAAACCTTATAACTCATATTACAAAGGGAGATGGGTCTCAGGTCCTTTAGGGCGATTGGGTTCTCCACCTTGGGGATAAGGACAATATTAGTATGGTTGACGACTTTGATAGTACTGGGTTCAAGGAAGACTTGTTTAACCATGTCACAAATTTTAGATTCAACTACTGCCCATTGGGTCTAAAAGAAGTGAGCTTGGATTCCATCAGGTCCAGGAGCTTTGAAAGCTCCGATAGAAAAAGCTGCATTTTTTATCTCAACCTCACTAACCTCTCTATGAAGAGACTGAAGTTGAGAAGCACACAGTAAAGGGAACTGACCAAGCCAATTCGAACATGCCGAGACACTAGGATCCTTGGTGAAAAGCTCTGTGTAATAGTCAGTAACCATGTTCTTTAACTCCTCCGGGTCCTGAACCCAATTACCATTTCTATCTTGCAGAGCCATGATCGTCTGCTTTCTCTTCTTGACAATAGTAGACGCATGAAAGTACTTTGTATTCCGATCTCCCCATTGGAGCTAGTTACATCTAGATTTCTGAAACCAAAGAATCTCTTCCTGCAAAAGAAGCTTATTATAATCTTCCCAAAGCCTTTTTTCGAGCCTGTGGAGCCCATCGGGGGTACCACTACCCTTTCTTGCTTCGATACCTTTCAGCCTCCTCAAGATCTCTCTTTTCGTTTTTGTAATGTTACCAACCGAGGAGTCATTCCATTTGGTTACCTGCTCTTGGAAGCTCTCAACCCCGTCCAGCCAGTCTCTCTCTCTCCAAGCGTTGTCAACAATGTCCTGAAACCCATCCTTAAGCCTCCAAGCAGCCAAATAATAAAACCTCTTTTTACTTTTGGCATGGGGGGAGTGGGACTACATGAGACGACAACCACCTTGTGGTCAGATTTATACTTGACATCATAAGCCACTTGGGAGTTAGGGAAGTTGATCTCTCAAGCCACATTGCAAAAGACCCAATCTAACTTTTCCCTGACTCCTTCCCGCTCCCAAGTGTACTTCTCCTTAAGATCCCTAAGTTCATGAAGCTCGGCACCTATAATACAATCATCAAACTGCTTCATGGAGGGGACATGGGCCGGAGCATCGCCCAATTTATTGGCTAGATCTCTATAAGCATTAAAGTTTCCCACTAAAATCCAGCTATCCACAGTAAACTGGGCAATTTCCATAATTATTTCCCAAAGCTTAACACGCTTCCTATAATAAGTTTCTCCATAAATGAAGGAAGCAAAGAAATTTTGATTAAGCTTTAGATTCTGAATTTGGCAGTGAAAGATCTGAGTATTAGATGAGATGTACTCAACTTTGAAATCAATGGAATCCCAAAGAAGCCAAATTCCCCCAGCGTAACCCGAAGCTTCAATCCTCAACCAATTCGAGAACCCAAGCTTGCGAATAATATTATCAGCATGCACCCCACCAACTCTAGGCTCAAGCAAATAGAGAATGTCAATTCTATTCTTTTTGACCAAGTCTTTAATAAGGATGGGGAAGATCCTACTACCTGCCCCCTACAATTCCAAGAAGGGATAATCATAATGACAAAAAAGACAGGGGAAGAGCACTTACTGGCTTGCTTTTGTTTCCGGCACCACATCTAAGTCCTCAAGATGATCCTCATCTTCTATAGAAGCAGCTATGTCCTCAATGCTGGGAAGCTCTATTCCTCTATCCTCCAACTGTCCCTCCACTCGATCATTTGAAATTGGCAATTCAGAAGGTTTTGGGTCCAAGGCATCCTATCCTATGTAATTCCTATTTCCTTTATCAATATCCATGTTTTCCTTTATATTTCCCTTTATCAAATCCTCATATAGCGGCTTACGAACAGAGTGCGTCTCTTGGGGGAGAATATCATTCCTGGTCATATTGTCCATACATCCGCTTACTAGTTGGTGGGTGCGGTAGCTAATCATCTTCCCTTTCCCTTTGCCACTTTGTTCCTTCTGTTTTTGCACTTTTTGCTCGTCCAAATCTGTATCCTTGCTTTTTAAACAAAGGTCTCCTTCTAATCCATTGAAATGCTCCTCCAATAGCCCATCTTGCTTATCTTCACGGCCTAAGCCCTTTTTCCCTCTAGATTGAATTCCTTTGATTTCCTTTCTTGGGCCTCCATTTTTCCCATTTGCCTTGGACGCCTGGCCCACTTCGAGAGTCCCTTTGTCTTGATGAGTTTTAGATTCTTTTCCTTGGCCCATTCCTCTCTTGTTTTTATTAAATCCTTTTTCTCTTCCATACGCGATTTGGCTCTTTTCTGTCAATGTCCCATCAACTTTCCCTACTTCAGTCTGAGCACTTTCCTTCCCCATGCAATTTTCAGCTGCCGCATCAGCTACTTCCCCATTGTCTTTTGCTGCCAATGCATGGAACCGGGATTTATGCTGAGGCGCCATTTTTCTGACACCTCGAGGAGCTGGAGCCCCAGCACTGATTCCGGAACGGTGCATAACGCTCCTCTCTGAACTATATAGCGCTGACCGGCCGACTAACATCCAAGGGCCAAAGTTTTCTGATGACTCTGTCTTGTCCTCCTCCAGTGGCCTTTCGTCGGACATCCACTTCCCGTCCAACTCAATTTTTTGCGTTTCTTCGCGCGCCCTTTCCTCGTGATTCCCTTGCAAAGTATTTGGTGAGCATGCCTGGTCAGCATTTGTACCTGCTTCAACTTGCGTGTTCCCGACCGTCTTCTTCCATGGGCATGCCTCCCTCCTATGTCCATAATGACCACATTCAAAACAGATAACTCTTAGTCCCTCATATTCCACGTTAAACACTTTCTCGGCTACAATAATTAGAGGTACCAGATTTTTTTGCAAATCTAATTCCACACAAATTCTGGCATATCTCCCTCTCTCCACTTTTGATGTTGAGCCTACATTATCTGATAGAGTGTGCAAATCTACTCTAAGGGGGCGCCCGATACGCTCTCCTAATCTTGTTATACAGTGCCTATTGTAGCAATGAAGTGGAATATGAGGTATACGCACCCAAGTGATAATGCTTCTTAACTGGTTTTTGAATGGAACAAAATACGACGTCCATCTTTGAACCAGAATGCAGCGTTGCAATAACACCCAGGGTCGCCCGTACATTATTTTCCTGTAATGGCTCCTCCATGGGTTCTGGCTATTGAACCTAACAACAAAGTAATTATTAGGCAAATCCACCAGTTCAAACTCAGAGAAACCCCATAATTTAGTTAGGTGGGATTGGAGCATGTAGAGATTGAATCTTCGTCCCAGGATAGTGATTATTAGGGTAGTTTTGTTTCATTATTGCATAGTAAAAGCAAAACATGGGAGTGGGGTTGGCGTCCTCATTTCATTTCTTGTCTAAGAGTCCAAACCAGCCTTCTCATTGACCGTTCTTTTTTTAATCAGCTGATTTCCTAATCATTTTTGTTATATCTTCTCATTATCCATCTTTATCCTTATATTTAAGTAATAGATGGTTTAAATTTATATTTTTATAAAATTTCTTTTCTGATAATTTATAAGTTAAAAATTTTATGCATTTGGTATTCATATGATGATATTAGACTTTAATACCTTTAGTTTTTTCTCATTAACATGTCAAGTGGTAGCATTTGGAATCACTTTAGTTGGTTATGAAATGTGAAAAATGAAGTTTGAAAAATTAATGTTTTTGCATTTCTATTCTTAACACACTAAAATGGCATTAACTTCGAAAAACCATAATTAATTGTAGGGAAATTGAAATTGAGTAATTCCCAAGTTCTATGAGAAGTTAACCGAATAAATTGGAGAGGAAAAATAAGTTCTGATAGTTTCGTTTTAAAATAATTCCCAGTTTTAATTTCAAAATCTACTGTTTATTTGGTCACTTTCAATTTTTTCAATATTTTTTAAATAATTTCTAACTTTAGAAGGACATATCTCTTAGCCGGTTACATAATTTCGACAAATTGCCACTCATTTCAAAGAAAAAGATGTATCTATTTAGTGGTAAAATCTCACATCCTAACCCAATCATTTGCTATAAAATGAGTTGGTCAACTTTTGGTCCATTTTTGTTTATTTTTATCCCATTTTTTTATCATACATGGTCCAATCGAAATATGATTACTTTAACTTGCAATATCAATGTCTTTGGAGCATTGTGACATACTTTAGCATGCTTGAGAATAAATCTACAACTACACATGCTACTAATCATAACCCCCGCGCAAAACCCGTATGAGTATTTACAACTTCAAAATGCTAAGTAGGCAATTAAGGTTCTTACCAAACCTTCAAACAACCACCTCCTTTTTTCTTCTTCTCTTCTTGAATGAAGATGGCCCTAAATGTAACATTCAAAATAAGAGAGATAGATTGTTGGCGAGTGTAGAAAAAGCGGGACAGAGGGAAAAAGGAAAGAAAGGACAAAAAGGAAGGAAAAGTAGAAGAGAAAGGAAAACAGAGCGAAAAGAAAGGGAGTCATAGAACAAGAGTGAGGGCAAGATCAGCAAGGGGAGGTATTGGGGGACAAGGTGGCGCACGACCTTCAGCCGCATCGATTCCCATCCTTCTGGTACTCACCATTCTCCCCACCTAAGGATGAAACCTGTAAAGAAGAGGTCAGTACAATAAGAAAGGAAGGAGAGACATGTGTGGAGATACATATTGCCATATGCGACCTACATGCAATGCATTGCAAGATAAAGGATCTCAATTTCTCTGGCTCTGAATACCAACTTGAAATAATCTCATCCAAAAACCTCATAATAAAATTCATTTAAATCAAAGAAGAATAAAAATTTAATAATTCGCCATCCTAACCCAAAGATGGCTTAATGCTATTCAAAAATCAACTATATTATCCATAATTGGAACCTTCTATGCAAAGAAGCAACGACTATCAAAATACCCATATCGGGGTGACATATGCCCAGATCATGGATTGACATAAGCAGATTAGCACCAATACTTCAACATCAAATATGAGCAAAATAATATAAAGAGTATGCATGCCTAAATATATGGAAATATATTCATCTCCCACTTAAATGTCTCAAAAAGAGGAGGCCCTACAAGAGTTGACACTATTATGCCTCCGGCTCTTTTCCTTCCCGTCTACTAGTACTGAGGCCTTCTCTTGAAAATGTTGAAACCACAGGATGAGACATAAAGTCCCAGTAACCAACAGATAATTTATCAAATATTCAGGCGGGGTTATAAAAGGTGAAGCAAGGATAAGTTCATTTAAAAAGATATATTGACAACATTTATAAACCAAAAGAGTATTTGATCATTAAATCCATACCAAACATAATAATATACTCTAGGTTGAGAAGTTGGTAGAATAACGAAGTTTCAATTGAATACATTCTTAATCACATGTATATCAACATAATACCACACAATTTATACACCATTCCCCCACCAAACTCCTCTTTATATCACTTGACGTGGACTCTAACCTATAATGATAGAGGACTTGACCAGAGTCAACCGTCAATATGAGGTTAATGAGCCCCGTTTCTAGCCGCCCACAATTGGGTCCAAGGCTGAAAGGTGTCATCCTCTCTATGGTCGCCCACAACTGGGTCCAAGACTCACGAGAGTTGACCATTCCCAAAGCCGCCCACAACTGGGTCCAAGACTTGGAAGGTCTAATATAATGTCAACCACTATGATCAGTAATGGAGACTATTGCCATGGACTTTATAGTGTACCAAGTATATCTTCTTTTCAGACTTCATCACAACCCAAGCCCCAACAATACAGCCACCACCCTTCCA
>JANTPZ010006186.1:0-14805 GCA_025593235.1 Vachellia pachyceras
CTGCAAGAGATTGTAATTGTTGTAGTAGCAGAACTTGGTGTTGGTGGAATCACAACGTGGGCACTTGACCTGTTCTTGTTCTGGAAATCCATGGCTTTTCATGGTTTGAAATAGCGCTGGGTCTTGCATTGCACTTTCTGTGTCTGTGAGAATGTCTGAATGGGAAAAAGAAAGAGGGCTTTTAATTGGTGTAGAGAAAAAGTCTCAAAGTTCAAACCTTCCAGAGGAAATTTACAAGCTTCAAAATAGATTAGCTTGAAGTGTTTGATTGGTCTAAAGAACAAGACATAGGAAATTTAGAAGCTTCACAAATGGATTGGATGACACATTAGGATCTGAAATTGTGCCCCCAAGACAAAGGAATGCCAAAATGTTAGCTTCTGATGATAGCTATGAAGAGGCACAAAGATAGTGAGCAAAAATAATAAAGAGGACAAAAGCCAAAAGGGTGAGATAAATTTTCAGAGATTTAAATGAACCACATACAATAAAAGTAAAAATTTGATTAGTCTGGAAAACAGAGCTGAGAGTTCAAACCTTTCAAGGATATAAATTCGAAGGTTCAAAGTAAAAATTGGCGTGTTAGATCAGAATTGAGCTGCAGAAAAGCAGGATATCTGGTAAGGTGTTGATGAAAGAGGACAAAAAAAGGTGGGATAATTTTCAGAGCCTTATTAAATGAGACTTTGATAGAACATGTCAGTGCCACATACAATAAAAGCATCAAAATCTCATGATAAAGAAGCTAAAAAAAATGAAGAAAGTTACATGCAGAGTGAGTAGGTGACAGAGGAGGCTTCTGTAATATGCTTGGAGGAGAGTGACAGAATATGCTGAGAGAGAGAGTTGAGTTGAGAGGGATGTATTATTGTGAGGAAGGAGGAAAGGGGGAAGAGTAGTGAAGATGATGAGAAGCGATTTATTCTCAAAATGGTGAGGCAGAGGGAGATGCACTATCATCATCTATCTATCACTTTGTGTGAAAGTGACGACCAACCCTCAGTTCAAATATATATATATATATATATTTGGGAATTTGGGAAGTGGAATTTGGGAATTTGCTTCAGTGGTTGAGATGAGCTGGGCTCCACAGCCTTCCAAATTAATTCTTTTGTCCACATTTGGTAATTATGTTCACACTCAAAATTTTGGCATATTTTAAATTTAAAATACCATGAAAGTGTTTTCATATAACAAGCTAAAAAACATATTATTGAAATATTAAATTAAAATATTACATTTTAACCACGTGCATCATGAAGTTATAATGGGATCAACTATCTATTAACCCAAAGAACTTTCATTGCCAACCGTTTTTTCAGGAACACTTAATATCTAAAGTTTAATGCACTAATTTCTAGTGAGAAAATATTTGAAATGTAAAATTAAGTTGAAAATTATTTTACAGTACTAAATAGTAGCACTAGTGAAAAATTCATTAGTATACTTGTTGTATAAAAATTGCTTTAAAATACGAAATGCTACTTAGGGAGAATTACATAAGCCAAAAATTTGTATTTAAAATATTAAATACAATTTAGGGAGAATGCTAAAAAAGATCCTTAAAATTGTAAAATGATAAATTAAAGTTTTGAATTTTTATAATCTTACATCAAAGGCTTGTTTGGGAAGGCCGTTTGCCTCGCCAAAATCCATTTTTACGTTTACCGAGATAAAACTCCTCTTACATATTTATCTCAAAATCTATGATTGTTCTCCTAACGGAACTCTTAAACACACCGCTAGACGTTGGATAGGATAAATAGGAATTTTAAAATGTCTCATCAATAAAGGAAGGAAAACGAATAAAAACATTGCGTTTGTCGCCGTCACCCATGACACTGTACACGTGGCAGAGCCCCATCCTTGACATACATAAGCACTTGGAAGTGAATGTGCCTGACGGCTAAATAAAGCCAAAATTTTTATGACACTGAAAAACGGAATTCACTTCACCAATAAATATTTCTTTATTCCTTTGCAGTTTATGCTTTTTTTCTGGGATTAGATTTTTTTTTCCATCCGATTCACCGGCACTTGCCCTGATTACATTCATATCCAACCTACAGTGTGTATCTGGCTGTAATGGGTGAATCTCTCAATGAGAATTTTTAGATATGTCCGAACTCAAATTCAAGATGTCGCTTAAAATGAACCTAGACGCTTACCATTTGGATAAACCTTCGTTAATTTTAGGATTAGATTTTTATTAATACAAGAATCTCAAAAAAGTTGGGCCCAGTAAATGAGATTAATCATCCGGTGGACCAAATTTTATTTAAAAAACTTACATTAAGTATTTGATAATGTATCAAAATATAATTATTTTCGATCAATTTTAACATTAATCATAAGTAATTAAGTATTCCAAAAATAAAGAAGGAAAAGCAAAGGGATCTTCAAAGCATGAGGAAGACTTGATTAAGGAGACCATTTAATAGAATGTGGGTTCTTTTTTTTTTTTTTGGCCAAATAGATCCTCCCAAGCCAATACTATTATGTTATCTTCCACATCAAATTTGCAGAATACAAGAGGTTCAGTGATGCATCATTCAGTTTTGGTCTTCTACTCATATTCTCACCTTACTGTTAATACATGAGATTAATATAACACATTATGTATGAATAGTGTTAAACTTTAAGATGGATCTTACTGACGGTGTAAAAGGTTTAAATCTTCTACTTTCAGGAAGAGATCTACTCAATCAGTAATCAGAATCTCAATTTAGAACCAGATATGAAAGTAAAAATACAACACACTAGATGAGAAAAGGTTACGGCTTTATTTATAAAATATTTTTTTTAAGAAAAATACTCCAATTATAACTCAAAAACACTTCCAATTACGATAGATCAATGAATTTGTTTTGATGGAAAAGAAAAAAAAAACAGGAGTCCCATGAATGATCTCAAGACTCGAACTTCGAAGGATATGGGTGTGTGCTTTGAAGAAACAACCAGAGGGCTGTTAACTGAGGATGGTGACATGGCTACGGAATGTGGGGCCCACTAAATTGATTAGGCGGCTGTGACGTGGAAGAAGGGGTTATGATAAGCTTACTAGATGTGGAAGACTCGATCTCCCGACATGTCTACTGTTCTGATTATTGCACCTGACTATTAATGACAAGCTTACACATTTTCCAAGCAAGTCCTGAGGAATTGGATCTTTAATGTGTTTTCTTGAAAAATGGCTACGAAGTCTCTAATCCACATGTTGGTCTAAGTGGTTACATGTACTCGACACTTTCAGAGATTATTGATGAAATCCAACCCACAATCTTCTACTTGCAGAGCAATTAACCTCTAACTTAAGCACGACCTATTTGCAACATTCGTCTCCACTTGTAAGTGCATATGCCAAATATTACCAAAAACAGACAAATCTTATATATCCATTTCGGATATTGTAAAACCACTTCTAAAAATTTAATCCAAAATTGTCTTTTGATGTCTCCTTATAATGCTCTTGCGTTAGAGTGGTGGTGGAAGGAGGGTTAATAGCGAATTTTTATTAGCGTTGTCTATTTTTTAGTGCAAACTTGCATAACACGCTTAATAGACATTTATAGGAGAACGCAATTGGTAAAGTTGCTTAATTTCACATTCGTACTCATGGGGTTGCATAGTGCTGCAGTTCATTGCTCAAGGGCATAGGTAGGGTTTCATTTCAAGTAAGGATCATGTAATTTTGAACGAAAAAAGAAAAAAATAACTGCCATGAATCCAAAGGCGGCTAATCAATCAACAAAATTATCCGAAAATAATAATGAAGCCAGGGGAAATCAATATAAATAGCTTTACCTTTTAATGTGTTTTACAGTTTACAAGATAAATATAAAATGGAAGTTTTATCTCAAATTACATAAACGTCCCCTTCCAATGCTATTCCAATGCTAATACAGATAGGCCTTAAATGTGATTCCTCTAGGAAACAATCATTCTGTCGTTAACATTTATGTAAGGCGGTACAGACAAAAAAGTAAACTACGTACGTGATGACTTTGACTATAATACCCAAAAGCAAAAACGGAACCTTGTACCATGATGAGAGGGGGAAAAACAGAAACAACAACAAAAGGAGACAAACTTGGAGTCAGCTTCCAGACACAAGCTAGTTTTATCCGGCAACCTAAAATTATTGCTTCCTCTGTCTTATTACACACAATGAACAGGTACACAAAAAGATTTTTCAGACAGTGTCAATTTAGATTCCAAGAAAAAAGAATCAATGAAAAAATGATGCACTGCTAGATCCCACCAAAGATAATTGGGCAAATGTGGGGGGGGGGACTACATTTTATCTTAATCCTAGTGGCAGATATTGAACATCCTTTAATATCTGTTGTAGGAGAGCTACAATCACATTTTTTCCCTTCACTTGCAAGCAAGCCAAACACAATTCTGAAACATTGACTGTAGCTTCCCTTTTAGAAGAAGATACAGCAAACTGAGAAAAGAATATTAGGGTTGGAAGGAGAGAAATTAAAACAAGGGGAAAAAAGATAGATGCTACCCATCCAGAAACAAAATCAGGTCTGCCTACCCGGGAATTCGGTAACAGCGACTTCTGGATCTCTCCTAAAAGCTGTCTGCTAATAATTTTGAAGGGCGCTTGTAGTGTGAGTTAATGTAACCTCCAACTCAATGGGTGTTAGGAAGAAAATAAAGCCTTCTTCTCCACAGCAACCCAAAAACTAGTTAACCAAAGCAAATGCATGTCCCCTTTCAATCATCACCTTTATGCATAGTACATGTACAGACTATTTGCGGCAGCACAAGCAATCGAATTTTCGGTTGGATGCCATGCTAAGTGCAGCAACTTTGTAGTGAAATCAAAAGAGTTCCCATTTGCATCAACACCCGGACTATCAGCTCCTGATAAGAATTATGCAATATTAGAAATCAACACACCCACGCACGCATGTATATATAAAAACACAAGATACCAACAGATAATGATAAATATTACCTCGCCTTACAACTCGAGTTAAACTACTTCCCAATGATCTAGCTGGCCTAGCAGGGGTCTGAACTTGTCGCCTGTGGCAACCAAAAACGTAATTAGATGATAAGATGCTTCAAAAAGTATGCATGGTGACAGAGAATTCAGTAACAGTACCTCATTGGATTTTTACTGGCTTCCAAGGTTGTAGCCTCAGTACTTCCTGGGGTGCAGCCAAACACACGGAATAGGTTGCTGATACCACAAGGTATACATATCTTGTGAGATGAAAGTCAAACAATGCCAATGACCATAGAACCAAAGACGGGGTAAGCTGATAACACAGACCTGTAAGAGCCAGTTGCTACGCGCAGCCCATCACCACTCAAACAACACTCGAACTTATCAAAAATTGAATCATTTTCATATAAATCACATAGCTGGCACATTGAAATGAAAGCATACATATTACAACTCAATAAAGCAGCAAAATATTCAAGGCTCAATACTTCTCACTAGACAGGAACCCAACCTTTGGTCTTAGATATTCGTGAACCTGGAAAGTTGCAAATGGGCCAGAATCCATATTGATGTCCCACAACTGCGGTCAAGTGACAATAACAAATGTGAAACCTCCAGAGTATGAGTGAAATTCTCATGCGATCTTTAACAATGGATCACTAAATTACTACATCTTGGACTGAAAGGTATACTCGTATGATTTCCAACGGTACAGGATAATGTATAGAAACAAAATCACAAAAAGGAATATATTGGCATGGTCTGCCAAACTAACAACTGTAAACGCAAGGGGCATAAGAGAACAGGATCGGCTCGTTATAAAACCAGCATATCTCATTTTATCCACAACATACCAGTAAAATTGTTCAAAAGTTTTAACGGAGAACTGGATTCTAATATTTCAAACCTTTAGAGTCATGTAATCACGACTAAGTATATATCTTCCATCCTTCCCAAATTTTATATCTGAAATTGAAGCAATAATCTCTGTGAAAAACGATCTGGACCCTGGGGCCTCCGGTTCCTCAAATCTATACCAAAGGATATTCACTTGTTAGAGCCTCAAACACACAAGAACTGATGCAAATTTATGGTGCAATATTCTTAAAAATGTTTTCCCCAATAAGTCCCAGGAAAGGGCAATGAATAATCTTTCCTCTAGCTAGCATATCAGGTAGATGCTTGATGAGAAAGTGCAAGCCTGGTAGGGAGGAAGATGAGACTTGTTTACAACTGAAAAAACAAAAGAAAACAATGAGCTTACAATTTGGCATGAGTATCGCACAATGCTGATTGGCGCAGATCAACAAGACGGATTGAACCCTTTGAACTGCTATAGGCCAACGTATTGCAATGGGTAGGATGAAACTCGGCTGATGTTATAACCTCTGTGTAATCAAACATCCAAGGTCAAGATTCACCCAACACAGCAAGCAGAAACCAAGCTGACATAAATGTGAAGGAAACTTAAAACTGCGGAGTGCAAACAAAAGGGAAAGTTGAAACAAGTCTTAATTCATCCAAACATAACAAACAGAACTGGGAAAGACCTGGATAAGAAGCCCTCTCATCAACATACGATAAAAAAATATGAGGGAAGAAGTAATAATCATTTGTGAATCCCACAAGGACCTCAAAAAAGAGAAAACAAAAGTCAGCTATGTATTTTTGTCTTGAATGTTGGAGACTTGCCCTCCACAAGGGCTTCTTGCTTTGCAATAAGCTTGTTGGATGGATTTGAGATACAAGTAAAATGCACAAAATCCATTGAAAATTAGGCTAGCATTCATTAATTTGGTAGACATAAGACCAAAATGCAGGTAACTAGAAAACCTACAAAACAGGTTTGTTCACAATTGCAATAACAATTTAAAATTTTGATTCAGAAAATGACCATTCTGCACATCTGCAATTTCTATTCACAAGACTGATATACTTTAAGAAAGTGACTTCAAATAAAAAGAGGATAAAATTTACAAAATACAGTCAAGGGCAGGAAACAAGTTTTCATATGACAGGCCACATGAATTAAGCCCCATCAACCAACAGACCATGGTATTAAAAGAAATAAATAACTCAGAGGGAGACATAAAGAACAAAAATTACACATTCAAGAAGATTTACACTTAACAACCGACAAGAGAAAACCACTTTTGCTTGATAGTTCACACAGCTACCAACCATGACATAAGATTAGTACATGTATATAGGTGGAACCTTACCAGTCAGATCCTCCATGTTCGCAGGCTTTACATCTACAATATTAAAACTTTGATTGCTAATTTCTAGGTTCCACAGATTTATCCGCAAATCATCAGCAGATATGAAAGTTTCACCATCACTACAAGCATGAGCAACACATCATAGCCATGCTGATTAATGTTCATTTAAGTTTCCAGAAACCATGGAAGAAACGAAAGAGCAACAAAAAATGAATTCTAAATGAACAGTTTATGCAAAATATAAAAAACCATGCATTTTGAAGTAAAAAAGCTAATATAAGCCACATTTTAGAGCCAAATTTAGTCAGTGTTCAGAAAGAAACCATGAGAGAGAGAGAATGGAATCGAGATTTGACGCTGACCAGCTTATATAAAAACACGAGCATTAGGGATTTACCAACTCTACCCAACTAGATGGCCAAACATGCAATGTACTGAAAAATTAACAAACTATAATCACCTGTTACTTGATATAGAATTAATATGATAATCATGAGCATGGGCGTATACTCTACGACATCGAGCTACAAGGCTGGTCTCGTGGCTGGTTACCTACATATTATATAACCGTGTTATTAATGTCAAGCACCAACAAGACACTGTCAAGGTTAATGTCAAGACCCATTGCAAGAGCAGAAAAGAACCCAAAAAAAAAATACTACAGTGAAAGGAATAATACTTATAATAAAAGACGTCATTCTCTAGGATTTCCCAAGTGGAGAGGGGATCCACACGTGCATCGCCAAAAATGGCAGTGATAACTGATAAGCACTATCAGCAATATTTCATAGTTGATTTGTATAAAATAGATGAGTACTTCTTCACAACTAGAAAAAAGCATGTACAAGTAAACAAAATAGGATCGTTAATGTTTGATAAATCAATCAAAGTGGGTCTTTTCTAAATTAAATCATTCCCATTAGGCAAAAATTGGTCCTGATATCATCTGCATTTTTCATTTACAAGCTCAGAAGCTGCATATGTTGTTTTCCAATAGGCCTTTTATCCCCTACCTTCCTTCTCCAGCTTTTAAAGACACTTGAATGCCATATCACTACAATAAGTGTTTAATGTGGCACATTCACAAGCAAATTTGATAAAGACACGTTATTTACATTGAACATTCTCTCATTCAGTAAAACCTTGAAATTCATTAGTGATTCATCATGCCTTCTCAAAAATTAAAAGAGAAGGGGAATGGGATATTGTTACCCTTGAGGATGACATCATCTATCCCTGATAAGTTTTTGCCACTTAACATGTTTAATTAACAAATACCAGTAGCCTTGAGTAGCATGATGAATACGTTAACCAAAGGAAGGGCAAAAAAGAAAAACGAAAAAAAGAGCAGCATGATGAATTCAACCAGAAATGCACAACTACACTTCTCACACGCTCAATGTAGCCCAAGAAAATAAGGCCTTGTGAGGTGTTGTTTTGTCTATTTCATATTGTCTTTTATTCATACGCTCAATATAGCCCCGAGAAAAGTCACAAGATAGGATCTTATCATCTGAGACATAAAATTGAAAAGAAAAGGAATTGCAAAAGGAAGCACTGAATACAACTACCACAGGTAATCTTAACGATGGGGTGCCCCCGGATGGAAATGAGCAGTCATTGGTCAGATAATTGTATGATTTATCTGAAGATCCTCCATTAGCAAGATATGGCATAGGGCTACTTGAATTACTGGAACTAGCAATACTGCTGATACAGCCATTTGCCATTGCTTTCGATGGGTCCACATTCATCTCAGATATTTTCTTGACCTTCTTTTCTTGAACCTGTTCAACACTTCAACGCTCAGATAAAGGTGAGGAGAATAAATCTTCCAAGAGGTATCATCAACCGTTTTCTCCATATTAAAAATAACCAATAAAACACTTCCACTTCAAGTCTGAACAAATGCACAAGAAAAAATCCGGCATTCATGATTCAAAACATGTCAATTACAACGTATTTCACAGCATGCCCTTCTTTAAATCTACTTTATTTCTTCAAAACGAGTTATCAATGCAATGGCCCCAAGCCTTTAGTAAATAGTACAAGTGGTTGAGGAGATTAAAAAATTGCAGCCACCTCCAATTGAACAAGACCATATTCGATAGTGCTGATAGAAAGAATTTTAATTATGATTTATTTCACAGCATGAGCCTCACTAAATCTACTCAATTTCTTCAAAACATGTCATATCAATGGCTCAGCCTTTAATAAAGTGGTACTCAGAAAATCGAAGAACCATACCTTTATGATAAAATTTTAGATTAAATGGAAAAATTTCTTCACCTATGCACTTGAGATGAAATGCCTACATATGCACATGCCCCAAAACGTCATCCTCTAAATGCAAAGTTTATTAGTTGGCTGAATAACCCAATCATAATTTCTAAATGTAGAATCAGAGTGTTAAATTTAAAGTATGATTCAACAATATATAACTCATAAGCAAAAAAAACTTCATTGGCAGATACACCGGTGAAACAAGTGTGAGAATCCTTCAGAGCTATTTATTGCAAGGTTCTTGTAGAGGTCAAAGATAGAATGACACAGAGAATGGAGCGCATAAGGGCCCACTTCCTCCTTTTTTTGCATAAACGCTTTTCTATCTTCTCACTACAGATTCTCCAATAAGGAACTCTAGGATCCATGCTCAGAAAACTTAAGAGTAAAAAGATATCAAACAAATTTCACAAATGTGCAACCCTTGTGCATATTCTATTCAAGGATTAATAAAAGAAGCACTCAGCATGCTTCAGGCTGTCATTAATTTCTCACCTTCCAATATTTGATGGTTTTATCATTTGTAGATAGAAGAAACAAGGCCCCATTAGCTGTTTGGCACCATCTGATTTTGTTTATTTTCTCTTCAATTTCCAAGCTCTTTAGATAATCAAACTGACAAAAAGAACGATCACATTACAAAATATTCATATTTTTCACTAGATAAAATATTAAACCTTGACATTTATGAGCCAAACAAATTAGTGCACCAATAACAAGCAAATTATTATTACCTCAGGTTCATGACTCTGAAACTCAGTTTTATATCGGAACTCAGGATGCCTACTTATTGTATAATCCATCCTTTCCAAATCCCTTCTTGATCCTCCATGCTGCATTTACAGCATCCATCCATTTATATTATGATAATTTACGTACATAAGTGGACCCATCAAAAGAAAGTTCATTACAATAATAATATGCAAAAGAAACAGCCAAACTTACATCTTTTGCATCCGTCCTCTCAAATAGAACTACTCGACCACCACGGTCACCAGTAGCAAGATGATCACCAGACTTGTCGAATTCAATAGCAGAAATTATGTCCACTAAGAAAGAAAGGTTGGGCAAATTATCAACAAATGTTCACAATATCCAGCAACAAAATCTAAAACATGATTACCCACCATTCTGTTAATGGCGTCTAGATATCTAGAGTAAATGCCCGACGATCCACTAGTTTAATCTAAACAAACCCCACATCAAGAATGCAATTTTTTCTAATCCCTTGAGCCACCACTTAATTAAAATTTGAATTAGCATGAATCTAAAATAATAGAAATCACAATATTGTATCTGCATAATAAGGTAATTTGGCCCAGCTATCGGCATGCCTATTACTCCTTAGCCCTTAGATCATTCAACCTATAAACAGTCAGCTCCCACAGTCTCTCTCATGCAAAAGCACCCAATCCATATTCCACTAGATGATACTTTCTGAATAAATGTGACACAATCCCACATCACCCAGTAGTTATAGTATCAGTCAAAAGACTTCCACTCCAGAATTTAAAAACATCACCATCATGACTACTGGTATTCCAAACTGGCATCGTTGACCAAAATTTGAAGCTATTTTATAGTCAAATGTTTAAAAAAGATCTGACCCCTACAGTCATTTTTCAACGCCACTCATTACTACACACAGAACTGCTCGCAATACAAGCACCAGCTATTAACACGGCCAAAAATAACTATAGAGTCGAACAGCTCAGCCAGACACTGAATCATTCAATCTAGTATAATCACGATGCCAGAAAAACTTAAAAAAGCCACCCCGGTTAATAAATAAAGAGCTAACTGTCACAGAATCCATTCCACGCATGAAACCCAACATTTCCCCAAATCAAGTGGGACCCCAAACTACACAATGGCCGACGAGCCGAAGCAGAGGGAAACTGATGAGCCTCGATCCAAAATAGATCGAAAGAACAAAACCAAACCCTAATCCCAACATAAGAAAAATCCATCGATTGGATCCAACAAGTCACAGACACGAATCTTCAATACAGCGTATTACAATTACCTTCCTGAACTTCCTCCCCGGCCGTACGTTCACCAAAAACCTGCGAGAATTTCCACTCCAGCGGCTGCGGTGGACCCGCCGGAGCTGCCACGACCTCATCGCCACCGTTCATTTGTCGGGAAATGGAATCAAAGGCCCCTGAAAAACACGACTGAATCGGCCAATCTAATCAGCGCATCGAAGATCGCTTTCTGTTCCTACAAGATCATAGCTTCAAAGACCCATATATCTTCATAACATTCATTGGATTTCCAGTTGAACAATTGAAACACCCGATAAACTGACCAGAAAATTCCCTCTCCTACAGCCTTCTCTGTCTGAGATTTTTCTGATCTCTCTCTCTCTAAAAGGAGAAAAATGGGAATTTTGGTGTTAAAATGTCTAAGCAGACCGTTCTATTTAGCGTTGGAGAAGCAAAACACGCACACAGGACATACACACCAAGACACTTGTTCTAGTTCTTTAGTCTCAAAAATAGGATTTTTTTCGTACGTAAAATTATTCATTCCCTATTGTAAGATAACCTCACCGGTCTGTCACAAAACGAGGTGAAGTACGAGATTTGATTGAACGATGATGGTGATGGTCAGAAAAAACACACGCATAGGAGGGGACGGTGATGCTCGTGTGGACAGGCAAGTGAGAT
Source organism: Vachellia pachyceras (assembly GCA_025593235.1). Taxonomy (NCBI): domain Eukaryota; kingdom Viridiplantae; phylum Streptophyta; class Magnoliopsida; order Fabales; family Fabaceae; genus Vachellia; species Vachellia pachyceras. The sequence goes on from JANTPZ010006186.1 coordinate 12,144, forward strand.
AATAAGAATAAATTTAGAATATTAAGATTTGATTGAATTAAGAAATAAGAAATTGTGGAAGGCCCAGAAAATTGTGGGAGGAAAAAGGTAAAGAGATTAGATTGTTTGAAATGACAGGCATGTCCTTGCCTTTTCATATTTAGTGTCTGAGAGATATTAAAAAAATAACAATAACTTATATGTATTGGATTGACAACTCCAATATGTTCCTTCCTATTTTATATATGTGAGCCAAAAAATAAAAATAAAATAAAAATGGGCCTAAACATGAACATTATATGACATGACCGAAAGGCCGAAGATTGTACAGCAAAGTTAAAAGCCTTTTTTCTTTTTGCCCTTTCACTGAATCGTCTTTGCTCCTAGCAATTATAATCAAGAACGTTTTTATTAGTCTTCTATAGTGATTTTATTAAAAAATGAATTGATATAAGCATTTTTTTTTGTGAAATGAACATAAGTATTTGGAATTGGGTTTTTATCAGGAAAAGCATAGGGCTTTGACTTGACAATGGGCTTACCCAGCTTATGGGCTTAATCTGTCATATATATATATATATATATAAAAGACATTGTTGGGCTACAGAAGAGGACCATATGTATCTTCCATGGCCACAATTGAAGCTTAAGGTCTATCACAATCCCACAAGGTCCTTCATGGGATATCAACATTGCTCACTGCCCAAAGTTGAGGGTTCAGTTGGTGAAAAGATTGGGCTAATACTTTCACTTAAAAGGAGAGGGTTCGATCCTGGGGAGTGCTACTTTATTGTGGCTCTAGTCGTGGCGCTTGGAGAGGCATCACTACATTTTAGTGAAGTTGGGTTAACCTACATGTGTGGTTAGAACTAAAGGGCTTACTTGACATGCTCTAGTGCCCACAGGGATAGGCCCCAGTGGATTATGAGTTAGGTGCACTATCTTTGGATCGTGGGTGAGCTCAACCCCTTTTCTAAAATTTATGTATAAAAAAATTGCTCACTTGATTATACACACACGCACTTTGTAACTACAAATTCAGTCACTTCACCACCAAGTGGCAATATGTGATTGCTTCTATCTTGAAGGCCCAAGTGTAGAGAGGAATCATAAATTATTTGAGGAAATATAAGGGAAATTAATTATTTAATCCTTAAAGTTTCAACTAAATTGCGACTCAGTCCCTACAACTGGTGAAGACCGTCTCGGTGGTGTCAAGAGAGTTAAACATTGCATCCATAATAGCTCCACTTGGGATTATGTATTGAAGAAAATTTTAAACAAAATGAAAAGAACATAACAGAGCTGCTAAATATGGAAAGAAGATTGACTGCAATGTTTTTCCTAAAGCTTATTGGCTCGTTTGGTACGCTGGAATTGATTTTGATGGAAATGGAAATGGAGATGGAGATGGAATAGAAATGGAAATAAGGATAGAAATGGAATTGGAAATGGATATAAATATAAAAAAAATGAGGAGTCAAAAAATCAATTCCATGGGTTACATCATGGAATTCACTTATACATATTTTGAATTCCATTTCCATTTTCAATTCCACCTTCCACCATAACAAACAAAGGAAATGAATTTCATTTCCATTTCCACCTCCCAATTCCACTATACCAAACTATGACATATGTATTTTTCTATTGGATAATCATATTCAAAACACCTCCGGTCAAACCCATTATGTTGGTATTTACCTTCAAAATTAAGGACATAGCATATACTCCTTTCTCTTTGCAAGCCCAACCCACAACCTTTTGTTATGTTCATTTTTTTTTTTAAGTACCAAAGGTGCCTCTAAACCATTTTGGCTTAAAACTAATTCTTTTTTGGATCTATAGAGTTGTAAAGGTTTTCACCTCAACAAGTACATTTTTCAATATTTAAATTTATGTTCTTCTTTTTACGAGTTGAAACTACTTAACACCTTAACAACATCAAGTCGATTCATGTTAAATTATTTTGCGTCTGCAGAGCAAACACGACGTGGATGGAACAGACATCAAGCAACTGAAAACACCAGGAAGCAAAGAGGACAAAGAAACAGTAACCACAAATTAGGATGCATCTTTCCGTTATAGGAGTCACTTTCCTTATTAGCCCCTACCTTTTTGATTGATCTTTACTGGTCCTCACTATTAGTTTCTCGTTTATCCATGCTTATGGAGCTTCAACTTTTTCATGAGCAGTTTCTTTAGCTAAAAGCTGCATGATTAGTTGGCTATGTTCTAAACACGGTTGAACACTAAAAGTCAACAACTTCCTAATTTATCAATCTGTAAAGAACGAATCCCTTCCGTGACTCCAGTTTCTAATCGTATAATAAATTTGTTAAAAGAAATTAATAAGGAAAAAAGTGAGAAAAACAAAGACCAGCTTATTCAGTTAAACTGGAATATTCTTGGGAATCTCTAGACTCCACTTTCATTATTTTCTACGTGCAAGCTTTCATGATCATTTTCCCTATAAATACCGTGCCCTGATCACAGGCATTCCCTCACACACAGCAACAATATTAGCTGATAGTGTTCTGTCTATCAGAGAATTAATTTGTGTGCAGTCTATAAATGGCGGGAACTGTGGTGATTTTTGACTTCGATTCAACCATAATCGAGTGTGATAGTGATAACTGGGTGCTTGATCATTATGGTTTAACTGACAAGTTCTATCAACAAC
>JANTPZ010006186.1:16076-26798 GCA_025593235.1 Vachellia pachyceras
ACGACGTGGATGGAACAGACATCAAGCAACTGAAAACACCAGGAAGCAAAGAGGACAAAGAAACAGTAACCACAAATTAGGATGCATCTTTCCGTTATAGGAGTCACTTTCCTTATTAGCCCCTACCTTTTTGATTGATCTTTACTGGTCCTCACTATTAGTTTCTCGTTTATCCATGCTTATGGAGCTTCAACTTTTTCATGAGCAGTTTCTTTAGCTAAAAGCTGCATGATTAGTTGGCTATGTTCTAAACACGGTTGAACACTAAAAGTCAACAACTTCCTAATTTATCAATCTGTAAAGAACGAATCCCTTCCGTGACTCCAGTTTCTAATCGTATAATAAATTTGTTAAAAGAAATTAATAAGGAAAAAAGTGAGAAAAACAAAGACCAGCTTATTCAGTTAAACTGGAATATTCTTGGGAATCTCTAGACTCCACTTTCATTATTTTCTACGTGCAAGCTTTCATGATCATTTTCCCTATAAATACCGTGCCCTGATCACAGGCATTCCCTCACACACAGCAACAATATTAGCTGATAGTGTTCTGTCTATCAGAGAATTAATTTGTGTGCAGTCTATAAATGGCGGGAACTGTGGTGATTTTTGACTTCGATTCAACCATAATCGAGTGTGATAGTGATAACTGGGTGCTTGATCATTATGGTTTAACTGACAAGTTCTATCAACAACTTCAAAACACCCCTTGGAATCCCCTCATGGTTCTCTGTTTCTTGTTCTCCTTTGCTCCGTTGTTTCTTATTGCTTGCTCTGTTTTTGTGAAATGATACTGATGATCAGTTTTTCATTTGTTCTGTTCTGAATCTAACCCTTCTCAGGATCAGAAAATGAAGGAGCTTCATTCACAAGGCAAATCCATGGAAGAGATTGTTCAAGTTTTGAAACGAACTCCAATGCATCCTCACATTGTTCCTGCCATTGAAGCAGCTTATTCTCTCGGGTACGAACACACACAACACACACAAGCACCGTCAGCTCAAATAATGGATAACTCTCCCAGGGGCATTTTCTAACGGTCATAAAGTCTCAAGTTTGAGACTTTGTACTTGACCGGATAAAGCCTTTTTCACCGAGACTGTTGGTCTCTCCTTTGTTTCTCTATCTCTCGTTGTTTTTTGGCCATGCGTACTGAACAAACAAACATACAACCACTTGTACCGTTTTTGTGTTGTTTATCATCAGATGCGATCTGAAGATTGTTAGTGACGCAAATATATTCTTTATCAAGACCATTCTGAAGCATCATGGCGTGTGGGATCGTTTCTCGGAGATAATTGCAAACCCCAGCTTTGTTGACGAGCAAGGCAGGCTCAGGATTTTCCCATACCATGATTATCTTCAATCTTCGCACGGATGCAACCTTTGCCCTCCAAACATGTGCAAGGTACTTTCTTTTAGCATTCGATAACATTTAACTTCAGTATTAAATGAATCCTTCATAAGGGAAACAAAACGAAATTATAAAGCTTCACAGGAGAGTGAATAAGATAGTGAGAAGAACTCAAAAACTCAGTTTCGTATGTCCAGACTAGCGCCAAACACATTATTCTTTTTACTGGCAGCTGTCAATTGAACTTTTAAGAACAGACTATGTGAGACTTTGGTCATATTTGACAGGGCACAAAAGTCTATTTAACAGTATTTTTTTTGTAAAACGAGATAATATTCTTTATATATTTACTTCGATTTACGTAAAATCACTTCTCACGTTCCCACACGGACCCTTTAATTAACATATACCATGCATTAAATGAATGATGTTTTTTCTCTGTGAGACTCTCTCTTGACTCATACTCCAAACGCAACTACGAATTCTCTCGTATGTGTATATATATTTCTTTTTTTAGGGAAAGATTATAGAAAGGATCCAGAAGTGTATTGCAGAAGAAGAAGGGGGAAAGAAAATCATATATCTAGGAGATGGAAGTGGAGACTTTTGCCCAAGCTTGAAGCTTAAAGACACTGATAGCTTAATGCCCAGGAAGAACTTTGCACTGTGTGACTTAGTTTCCAAGAACTGCAACAGAATAAAGGCGGAGGTGCATGGTTGGAGCGATGGGGAAGAGCTCAGGCAAGTGCTGATCCGTATAATCAACACTCATTGTCATCGACATCAAGAGGAGGAAGCTGCAAACCGAAGCAGCAGTGATGAAGAGGAGGAGGAGTCAGCTCCAATCGTTACCGTTGATTGCAAGATGGTGGGCCCCTTCACTCCCATTGTTGATGCTCCAAAAAACCTGCCTCCTCATCAAGCCATACCAGTTCCTCCACTGACTAGCAGCTGATGGATGTGAGCATAGAAGATAATTAATCAAGGGTTAATACAATCTTTGATCCCTTAAGTTTGCATTCTTCGATCATTCAAGTTTAAAACCCATGGTTTGGATTCCTTAAACTTCATTTTACCGTTTGAAGAATCAAAACCATCAGCTTTAAACTTCAAAGATCAAATTGAAAATAAGAATAAACTCGAGGAATCATAGATCATATTAATTCATTAATTAATATTGAAGAAAAAAGATTAGTGGCTAGCTTGGCGAACATTATATAAATCCCCACTTTTAACTGTTCAGTTTCTGCAAATTCTGCATAATGTTGTCATGTTGTATCAGAATGATGAATCTGGATAACATAAATGAATGTAATAATAGTGAATATAAGCATCCAATTTGCTGTATAACTTGCGCAAGTCAAGGGCATTTACTCCCTCTTATAAGATGACTTTGACGAGAAAGTTATAGCTAGCTTGAATCATCAATAATGAATATGGTGCTTATTTGGAAACACTTAATTCTCATCTCAAAATACATTTAACAGTGGTTTTTCGCAAAATGAGACAATCTCCTTTACATATTTACATCGGCTTGCGTAAAAGTACTTCTCTACCGATTTCTAAAACGGACCCATGGTCAAATGTTGAATAATGCATGCCACCGCTTGAAATGTTTGTGCTGTGTAGTGCATGTGTGTTGTTGTGTAAGATGCCCCCCAACTCTTATTAATAAGACATAGTCAAGATCATAATTTGATTGTTTGGAAAATTTGTTTTCCCAACGGTACACGTAAACCGAGACAAAACCATTTCAAAATCCGTAAAAACCATCTCGAAATCCATAAAAACCATCTAAAAATCCGTAAAACTACCTATAAATCTGTAAACTCATTTCTCTCAACGGAATTTCTTTCTCCCAACAGAGTTTCCAAACACACACAATGACACAATCCAATTTACAGGTTGTCCCATAAATTAACACACATCTATGGCTAACATATCCAACCTATCTTAACTTTTTTATTTAGAGGACACATGAACACAGTACACATCTATGGCTAACGTTTCTATATAGTATTATTGCAATAACAAACAATCTTTCAACTTTCAATTCATGTCGTTTTGCTCTAACAACGTAGTATCTCCTATCGTTGATAAAAAAGTTGATTAACTTTTTGAAGGGAGTGAGAGTAGTAATTAATCTGATATATTTATTATTATTATTTAAAATAATTTGTCTGATTTATAAATTATTGTATAACATCTAATTATACATATAAATATTTTAAAATATACGATATAAAAATAAGTAATTTATTTAGTTTTTTATTTCTTCAAAAAGTTAAATGGTTTTTATATTAAAAAGTGGATGCATTACATTTCAATTAAATTACTATATAATTTCTCCAACACACATAATTTATTGATACATTCATCGATTGTATGAGATAGGCAGTAAAATTATTATTTTTATAACCTTTTTGTTTTGGGAAAGTGACTCCACCTTTGTAAAAATAACAAGGCTGCCTAAAAAAAGCAAGGGTTATTGAGCATTGATGGGTATTAATTGAATCCTTAGCTAAAAAGGGACCTTTATCTCAATCAGATCACTTTTTTTTTTTGTCAACAAATCTCAATCAGATTCAGATCGCATTTATATTTCCACATTGATTTGAGTGTCAGCTTCAACTACATATATAGATAAAATTTAAAAATTATAAATTCAAAGGCGGGTGAATAATCCATCAGATACTAAAGTAAACGACTCAAATATCCGTTTCTATATGGGTTGGGATTTCTCCAACAAGATTCATGTTACCAACACTACCTACTCACTTACTAATCTAAACAATTGAATCAAGAATAGAAAGAGAGCTGATTCTTGTTCAACTTATAAAAAGTTGCAAATCTGGTGATTTAGGCAAGAGGTTAAGACTTAAGTACCAGATAACATTCCCAGGTATAAGCTTGAGTATGTCATTTTTTTTTTATAGCCATAGCGGATTCAAGTGCAAAATAAAATTTTTGGGATGAGGTTTAATTTATTGCTAATGGGGAATTCCAATTAAATTAAGCTGAAGCATCAAAATTTAGATTAAAGCATACACTTTTAACTAATTTTTAATTAGGTCAAGATGCCAGGAATTTATGAATGTTGTTTAAAACCCTGTAATACACTGAATGACATCACATCAAAGTTCTCTTCTCCAAAATATACCCTTTCCTACAATAATTATTCCACAAGGCAATATTAATTAGGGTTAAGGTGTTGTGCATCCATAAAGTAAAGAGTTTTTAGGTGTATCCAACACCTTTAAGTAGTTTTTTTCCATATTCATATAATATCTCAAAATAATTATTTGTGCATCAAGCACTGACGGATAGATAAAGTTCTTAGAAGTATTTTTTATACGTATTATTATATTATATATCATTTTATACATTAGAAAAAATGAGTTTAGAAAAAAATGATAAGTAATTTATTTAATTTCTTTAAAAAAGTCAATTGACTCTTAAATTAAAAACACAGTGTAATTTTAAACTACTTTCTTATATATATTTTCTTCACTGTTTTCCTTTCATTTTGAGCCATTTTCTTTTAAGCCAAATCAAATACGTTGCATATTCATTTGAGAGGGATTTACGTGAGCTTTTTGAAGGGTACAACACCAATCCTTAACTTATGGGATTCCATGAAAGAATTGGTATGAAGCCACTTTCTCCCACCCCTTTCTTTATTTCCTTTTCAAGTCATTTTGTTAAACCACAAAACAAGAATAATTTCAATTTTTGGGGAGGACATTTTTCTGGGTCCAACTTTGAGGAAGCCATTTTAACACAAATAAATGAATTTAATTTCATGTAGCTACCTTGTGGAAGTCAAGTCTGGTGTCAAGGCACATTTATTTTTACAGAATCCATGTCAGTTTGTTTGGGTATGATGGAAACATGAATACAAGAGGAAGATCTACTAATACTTGGAGTGGTATCCTTTTGCCTTTGAATCTCATTTTATTGTTATCCATAGGAAATATTTCATTTATGTAATGGTCATCTCCTTCTTGTTTATGCTTATTTTGGATTCCTTCTACTTCTTTTTGCTTACTGTATAATTGATGTTTTTATTAAAAAACCAATAATATTCAGTAATTAATTTCATTTGGTGAGGTTAATTAACTCAAAGCCATAGATTCATTTCATTACTCAAATGACAAACAAAGGTCTTAAATGTTGCAATTTTAAAATGTACGATATTACCTACTAATAATTTTATAGTCTAATGACAAAAACTTCTTAATAAGTGTAGGTCATGATTTTTTTGATACAAAAGAAAACATAAAAGAGCTAAAAGACTAAGCAACTTGAGCGGCCGAGAAAAATCTTTGAGCAAGATGAATATGAAGTGTAGGTCGTAATTTTGATCCCACTTATAACACATCGACAATTGATCCTAAATTGCCATTCCTTTAAATTTCTTGAATTATATGTCATCTTCTCTTTGCTTTCCTAGAAAAGGACATCCAATTGAGTTAACATTGTGTTGTTCAAAGCAGAAGCAAATTTAATTTGGAAAAGCCTTTAATTTGTGCCTCCATGGATGCAATATAATGTAGTGTATGTGTCATGCACTACAAATCCACCTTTTAATTATTTTAAGATGTTTATATCATTGGACATATTTTTCACCAAATTGTTGTTGGCCTTTGTTGTTTAGTACTCTCTCTCTCTCTCTCTGCGCTTTCCCTCTTTTATTTTTCTTTGATGTACAATTCACTTACTTTAATCACAATCATCAAATTAAAAAAGTCCATCCATACAATTTATATATGGTCAAAAGATTTTTCTTTTGAAGGTTGCCAGAATTAATTACTTAATTAATTATGTTTTATTAGTGATGTTCACTCACTTTATTAGTGATCCAATGACAAATTCTTTTTATAGCTATTGTCAATGGGCCGTCTGTGAGCACTATGGAGAAGTGCTTTATATAAGCCGAGATGAATATGTGGAGGAAATTATCTCATTTTATAAAAAAAATACTGTTGAACGGCTTTTGAATTTTCCCAACAAAATGTCACATATGCTCAATATGTATACTATGTATCATTTTAAACTAGACATGGCCTCTTGCCACAAGCCCACAACCAACATAGGTAGGGTTGAAGATAAAACTTGAAATTTGATGTATCAATATATCATATCAAAATGAATTGGGATATTTTTTTAAAAAAAATAAAAGAATGAACTTATTTAATATTTTTTTTATAAGTACATATATTCTCTTATAAGAGATAATTATGTTTGAGAGGTACTCACTTTATGCTAATGGAGATGGTGTTTTTAAAAATTAATGACATAATCGTTAATTGTACTTCTTTTGGTCTTCCATTTTGATTACAATATTTGGAAAAACTAAACTTTTAGTCCTTAAAATTTTACTTGATTTATAGATTGGTCTAGATATTTTAGAAACTAGAAATACTCTCCCGTGCGTTGCACGGAAAGCTTATAATTCATAATTGTTACATATATTCTACAAAAATTTTAAATCTGTCATAAAGGTGGTATTAAGATCATCCAATTCTTTTCCTACAACTTGTATACTTAGTGACCAAACTTTAAAAAATTTGTGCTTTTGTTTTTTCCCAATTCGATAAGATCTAAAAAATTGAAATAAAGGAGAAAATAGCACAAATTTAAATTATAGAAACCAAATTCAGAACTGAATAAAACTTTGGAATCCAATAGAAAATTTTAATTTTATTTAATGCAGACAACAGATTTGCTACAAGAAATTTAGGAAATATAACAAATCCACATCATACATAAGGAAAGAATCCCTTATGAATGTGTAGCCTCACCTTTATGGCTGACATGAATCATGCATATTTAAAGTATCAAGATGACACATGATTGGTTCCATCAGGAAAATTTGATAGCAGAAGTTTCAAGCTAGGGATCTGAATAAAATTACAAAAAAAGGCAATGACTTACAGATATTTAATCTATAGGAACCAAATTCAAAATTAACTTTGAGGAACAGTAAATTACAACAGCAACAGTAGCAAACCTTCTCCCATTAGTTGGGATAGTAGAGTAATTCCAAAAGGAACAAAATTAATTCCTTTCCATGCAAAAAAAAAAAATCTGTTAAATGAAATTTAGCTAATCTAACAACAACAATAACAAAGCCTTATTCCATTAGGTAGAGATAACAAATCAACTTAAATGCATTAGCACTTCTGTATATTGCAAAAATTTCCCTTTTGACCAAACAGAATTTTTAAAACACTGTGATATCAAAGTTTAACAAAATAAGACATTTGGATAATTTTTACATTATGCAGAGTTGTGAACACGAAAGTTACCTAGGTTGGTGAACTACCATGCAGACATTAAGCCCTTCAAGAGCTTCACGTCAAAGTGATCTAAAAAGTAACTGAGATGATGTATTATCTAAGCCTGATGTGAGTTCATCCAGGATTAATAATGAGGGTTCCATAACCATTATCCAACATTCACTCGCTTCCTTTGACCTCCAGATATCCCTCGCTTTTTTATGGTTCCAACCAGGGAATTTCGCACAGAGTGAAGTCCCAAGAATTCAATAACTCTTTCAACAACCACCACTTTATCCTCTTTCAAAGATTCAGCAGAGAGCCTTTCTTTATAATTGAGAAACATTTAGCAAAAGAAATGAACTGACAAATCATGCGCTAAATGAAATTCGAAGAAGGAAAAGCAGAGCAAACAATATAAATCTTAAGATTGATAAGTAAATCAATGATCTGAAGCTTACTTGATTTAGACAGGTCTGTGTTTATCAAAGGTGTATGCACATAAAAGTTATGCGTGCCTGAATATCTTTCTCAAGCTGAGAATATGTGTGCATGAATATCTTGCTACGAGTATCTAGTTTTTCACACTGGAAATTATTTGCAGCAACAAACCTATGTCCATCTTCCATATCAAATTCATCATGGAGAACAGCTTCACTTTCAATTTCGTGCCCAGTTTCTATCTGATTTCTGGAATCCAAAGTTGCTCTTGAAGTGTTAGAAGGTAAGGGTGATAATAAATCATCATCCACCACGGGGATTACTTGATATAAAGTCTGAAGTTCTTCTGGATGAGCTACATTCTTTCGGTGAGAAAATGAGAAAGAAATTTTAATGAGATTGGAACACATGGAAAGAATTAATTTATATAATTTATTTAAAATACTTTCTCCAGAATTATAGAACCTTTATTTCCAATATGTGTTTATTGTGAAACAACATGCAAATTTAATATTCTCAAAACTCGTAACATGCTTGACAACATCAAAATGCAATAATCTTCCTCCAGATTGAAAAGGATCATTGCAGAATTATACTTTCTCAACAGCTCTGCATCCCATTGGCTACCGAGATGAAGAACACCAGCAATGATTTACAGTCAATTACGCATTAGAATATAAAATTTCTAATTTGGCATATATTCCAGCTAAAATATGAACACAACTCTGTCATGTACACTGGACTTCTGATTTTGAGCAACGCATTCTGAAATCCACATAAGGTTCCAAATCTCCTGCTCCCTTAACCTCATGTATGCAAATAACACAGCATAATGGAACTACCGAATAAACAAAACAGGGCAGTTCAAAAAAGAGTAGGACTTAATCAGACAAGGAGAAATTATTCCTTCGAGACCTATAAAGATCCATTGGGCTATTCCTATAATGGCTAATGCTCTAATGAAGCCGGAAAAACCAATACTCAGAAAAAGTAAGATACAAACCTGTTAGTCAAACCCTAGGCAAAGCCTCTTCACCTCCTCCTCATTGAATGCCTTGTCAAGCATCTGGCTCTCTCCATATGACAATTTAGCAAAGATAGACTGATAAGGGGGTATTTTTCCATCACTGCACGAACCTACATCAGCAACCAAAACTGGGATCTCAGGCCCAAATGAGCACAATAATTAAAGCCATCAAGTATTGGCAATACAAAGAATAGATACAGAAAGGTGACGGTGAACAATACAAAGAAGCCCATGAAAACCATTGCCAGCATCAACTACAATTGCAAATGGAAAAGAAAAAATAAAATCGTAGAACCATCCACTTGGATCCACCAATGAAACTACTCAAACATCATACCGCTTATATACCTGGTCAACGTCTTCACAGACAGCAAGCTCCTCATGACTATAAGGGTACCTGATTAAGTCAGCCATTGCCAATAAAATCAGCCATCCCAAAGCAACACATATACTTCCATTTTCAATAACAAAATTAGATCAGAACTTACAGCAAACCAAAATTAGAGAACAATTTCTTACGATCATCTCTGGTGAGATAGTACCAATGCTGTCAATAATGAAAACTGAAAACATCAAGGCTGGTTATAAAAATATCTCAAGTGATAAAAATTATGCAAAACCCTAACTTCAATATCCTATTTATGGTGATATTCACAGCCCTTCTATCAGCCTCAAAAGCTAGAAGGTCAGACATGATTTCAGATGTAGCACCACCAAGTTTCTATCCAAGTAAAACATTGAAATTTATGAAACCATCAGAAAATTGGAAAAGAGGGAACATATGTATGGAAGACAGAGAAGCCCTTATGCCCTCACCTGACAAAATTTGTAAAAGTCTTCAAGACATTGAAATAAATAGTGTTTCTCATTGTTTCAATGTTCATGTCATCTAGGTCCTAGAAAGAAAGAATGAATAAGAAGTAACATATGAGATGTGAAAAGGGGGATTTAGAAATAATTTATATTAATCCTTTTCATCTTTTCAATCCCAGTTGACATAAAAAACATCTCCTACAAGTATGAAGTATATCATTTAGAACTCCCATAGGAAACCAAAACACACACACACAGAGTCTGCGATGCTAAACAAACAATATCATAGTACATGATATATAATACCAGAAATCTCATAAACTGCAGTTGACACTATTCCTTCACAGTTTAAGTACTCACAAGTTAGCCCAACTATTTGGTAAAAGGAGGTAGTAAGAACTCTGTACGCAACACTATTTAGTAACAATGAACAAATACCTTTTGTGAACTTCACATGATTTTTCACTTCCAAACCCCCAGTCTAATCCTTATTTTATTAAAATGTTTACATACACATCTTCATATTCATTGGCCAAAAAAAAAATCAACAGCTTTTTATCATAAAACTACATTTAACATGCCTGAAATCCAGGTAACCTGGTCTACCCAGCTGATTGGATAAGTAGGACGCCCTGACCTGTAACATTAAAAACCAGTAACAAATTTTATTTTACTAAAAAGTAAAGAGAAGAGTGTATATTTGTGTGTTTCCATACAGACATAAATTTATGTGGATGTATATGCAATATGTTGTGGCCCAGACGCAGAGGTATAAAGACAGATTTACTAAACGGTAAATCATAGCCG
>JANTPZ010006187.1:0-15873 GCA_025593235.1 Vachellia pachyceras
CGCCGCCGGTCCATTCACCACCTCCACCTGTGTTCTCCCCTCCTCCCCCAGTCCACTCTCCTCCGCCGCCTGTCCATTCACCACCTCCACCTGTGTTCTCCCCTCCACCCCGGGTCCACTCACCTCCGCCCCGAGTTCACTCTCCACCGCCCCCAGTCCACTCTCCTCCTCCGCCTCCAGTCCATTCTCCACCCCCACCTATTTTCTCTCCTCCACCGCTGACCAGTCCTCCTCCACCACCAGCATGGGATGATATCATCCTGCCTCCAATCTTCGGGGCCCAATATAGTTCACCACCTCCACCGGCTATTGTTGGGTATTAAAATAGCATAAGACAAATGCACCATTTGTAATTTCGCTATTCCTCAATCCTCTTTCCTCTTCTTAGCTCCTTTAGTGTGTAACCATGTAATTTTAGATCCGGTAAAAAAACCGTAATTTTAGAAAGTATTACTTCCTCGGATTTATAAAGAATAAATAATTGTTTTATACGGACTTAAAAATTATTAAAAATACGTTAAATAGTAAATACTATGTTTTAAGAAAATGCCCATCATGCCATTAAGATTGCTCAGCGCATGCGCGAACGTGTGTACGTGTGTTATATATATATATATATATATAAAGATGGTTTCAATTAGAAAAATTTATTGAAGGTAAAGTTGAAAATTTTTATGAATGTGGAGGAAGTAGTTTTTATTTGTCTCTTGTAAATGAGTCCGGAAGGATTAGTTTTTTTTTCCATAATAACAATTATTTGTGTGAGTGGACCACACTAAGCATATACCAACATTGTCTTGAACGTAAGACCCTGTTGTTGATGTTGTTTCAAAGGCATGGTGATTTGAATAACTTCAGGTCATAATTAAGGTTGTTTCTTGAATAACATTGCAAACCACTGAAATTTGTCTATTAAAAAATTTTTGTACTTGAATAAAATCCAAATTTTGTATAGAGGTTCAAACAAAACCCTAAGAAAAGCCTGATTAGGATGTGAGTGAGTAATTCAATTAGGTGCATGACATCGGCAACATTATTGAGACTTGCCAAGCTTTTTAATTTCTCTATAGTCTATACATAACTCTATATATCATTGAGTCAAATGTGGACGCAACAAGGCTATATACGTATTCACCAAAAAAAAAAAAACAAGGCTATATACGTGCCTGACATAGTTGATCCATGATCGATAATTTATTATTATGCATATGATCGTGATTATTATGTCTAACCTAATTCATTAAAAGCCAAAAAAATAAGGTGATGAAAATGTAACTTCATTTTTTTTTCAATCATTGACGATAGGTACTTGAAAATAATCCAGAACGAGTAAAACGACAGTAAAACAGATGTGACCATATAGCTATTTATCGTCACTGCTCAGTACCCGCTTCATCAAACACCACGCAGAGCAGAACCAACCACCCCAATCTGAAGCAGAGAAGCCATGGGAGAGGTAGACCCAGCTTTCATTCAATCCCCACAAAACAGGCCTAATCCCTCCTTCATCGCCGAAGCTCAGGGAATTCCCGTCGTTGACCTTTCTCCAATCCACCAACACTTTGAAAACAGCACCGTTTCAGACCCCTCCGCCTTTGAAGCCGTCGTGAAGGAGATAGGCAGAGCATGCAAGGAATGGGGCTTCTTCCAAGTCATCAACCACGGGGTTCCGCCGAATCTCAGGCAGAGAATCGAGGACGTTTCAAGGAAGTTTTTTTCGCAGAGTTTGGAGGAGAAGAAGAAGGTGGCCAGAGGCACCAGTCTGCCTGGTTATTACGACTCGGAGCACACCAAAAACGTCAGAGACTGGAAAGAAGGTATCGATTTTCTGGCTAAAGAACCCACTCTCGTCCCTATTTCCGGCGACGATGACGATGATCGAACTATTCAGTGGACAAATCGCTACCCTCAAAACCCTCCAGAACTAAGGTAAGGGAATAGCCAGACAGTCCAATTCTGATGATGACGATGATGTTTTTGGATTCTAATTAATTTCTGAATCTTGTCCAATTCTGATGATGACGATGATGTTTTGGGTTTCTAATTAATTCCTGAATCTTGTTACTTGCTGAAGAGAAACAGTTGCGGAGTATATTGGTGAGATAGAGAAGCTAGCATTTAAGTTGTTGGAGGTGATAGCTCTGAGCTTGGGGTTGGAACCG
Source organism: Vachellia pachyceras (assembly GCA_025593235.1). Taxonomy (NCBI): domain Eukaryota; kingdom Viridiplantae; phylum Streptophyta; class Magnoliopsida; order Fabales; family Fabaceae; genus Vachellia; species Vachellia pachyceras. Next base: position 2,163 of record JANTPZ010006187.1, read on the forward strand.
AGGAGGTTTCATGGCTACTACCAGAAAGGGCAGAGCAGCTTTCTTCGATTCAATCACTATCCTTCATGCCCTTCACCTCACTTGGCTCTCGGAGTTGGACGCCACAAGGATCCTGGTGCCCTGACAATTCTCGCTCAAGACGAGGTTGGCGGACTCGAAGTGAGACGCAAATCAGATCAACAATGGATCATAGTCAAACCCACCCCACAAGCCTTCATCATCAATATTGGCGATGTCGTTCAAGTATATATACCGCTTCTTCAAGATGTTCATTTGATTTCATCATATCATGTTCATGTCTTGTATTTTGGTGAGTTTGATCGATTGTTGTTGTGTAGGTTTGGAGCAATGATGAGTATGAGAGTGTGGAGCACAGGGTGGTTGTGAACTGTGAGAAGGAAAGGTTTTCGATTTCCTTCTTCTTCAACCCATCGCACCACACCATTGTTGAGCCTTTGAAGGAGCTGATCACTGAACAGAGCCCTTCAAAATATAAGCCCTATAACTTCGGCAAGTATCTAGTGAAGAGGAAGGACAGCAATTTCCAGAAACTGGACATGGAAAACATTCAAATCTCTCATTTCAGGCTGCCTTAAAAAAAAAATATATATATATATATATACTGCTTTATCATTACTCTCTGGCTTCTGAATGGGTTAAGCAATAATGGGGACTATTGCCCCAGACCTAGGACCATGGTTCAGTCTCACTCATGTTGCTGGTGTTATGTTTGGTCGCAGCCTCAGTACACTGGATTGTTGATATGTATGGAGTGGATATGGTATTAGGTACGTTGAACCTGGACATATATTTATGGATTTGCCTGTCTAAAGTCTACGGGTGTTTTTCCTGGCCGGCTTCTTCATCGGTTCATCCTGATGGCGTCCTTTCGCTTTAGCCTTTTCGTCGAATTCACGAAACCAACGACTTCCTAATTCCAATCAAAATGCTTTTCTTAAGGGGAAAAAAGATTAAAACTTTGCTATTTTATTTATTTATTTATAATGCATAGACTACAAGACATTACAGAGCCTGAGACTGACGTGTACACTGAAAACCATGCTTATCACAACCGTGATGGGTTTGTTTAGAATAACGTTTTCAAAAGTTAAACGCACGTTCAACCATATTTTTTTGTAAAATGAGATAATATCTTTCATATATTTACCTCAACTTACGTAAAGGTATTTCTCTACCGCGTTTCTAAATATGACTCTTGTGCTCGCAGGCAACTTTGTGTGTAACCCTGTCTTACTCACGAGCCACCGAAGTAAAAACCTTGCACTTGATATATTTTAGTTTAAAATTTAACATTTTAGCGTAATCCTCGTTTAACAGTAACATATACCTAAGAGCATATAAAGTCAACACTGTAATAAATATAAGATACAACTATGCATTCACATATAAAATTTAATAATTTGATTTATAGTTAAAATCGAATTTTTTTTTTTGTCTACCCCATAAATAAGATAAGAAGGGTATATAAAGTATTATATCCTACGAGTACACACGTTGGTCATCACAGCTAATAATTGAGGTTTGTTATAAATATATTAAATAAATGGATGTCCATTAACTCTTAACATTCTGCATCATAAATGCTATTCATAAATTGTTACAGAGAAACGAAAAGTTATTCAATGTACGGAGAGTCACAATTAATATTTTGTACTATTAAGTTTGACCCTTGGAGGTCATTCTCATATTTCTATAAATAAGGCTTTGTAATTGATAAATGGAATAGATAAAACGGAATGTGCATTGCTCTCCTATCTTCTCTTCTCTTCTTTTATCCCTTATGCCGAAAGCTCTTACTTTTATAACACGTTATCAGCACGATTATTCTGAATGTATATTTCCCTCGTAGTTACCTTAATGATTTCATCTATTTTCTTTTACTATACCTTTGTTTAATATTGATTTATCTGGGATAATCTTAGCCACTATATGGAATGAAAGGGAATCTTTTACCGATTGTTTTAACATCGGGTTTTATGGTTTAGATTGGAGATTATTATTGTTTTTCTTATTATAATCTCATTTGTAAGATTCTTTACTCTATGAATTGTTAAGAGTATATTATCTTGATTATCCAATTATAAAAGGCTATATTGATAGTGCTAATGAATTTACTTCAATAGCTTTAATGAGGATTGCATGTTTCTTGGACTTGATGTTGAAAATATTGTAATTCATGTTCACACGCAAAATGGGCTAGCAGAATGATTAGTTAAATGATTGCAACCTTTTTTACATGAGATTTAATCTCCCATATTCCACTTAATCATTTTCTATGCAGTACTGTTAATTCGCATGAGGCCAATAAATTATCGAAAGATTTTTCCCTTACAAAGGTTTTTGATCAAAAACCTAATACTCCCTACTTTCCGGTGTGTAATAATGTACATGTAAAACCCAATGAATATATGTTGGCATGGTTTGCCGAGTGTCATTTGATGAATTAGTTTCATTAGCATCAGGGGGAGAAAATAAATAATTGGGTCATGAGATTAGCTGAAATGAATTATAGTTGACCCATTTTGATCCTCGGATAAAACAATATGAACTGGAAGTTCAAAGGATAATTCATTTACAGAATTTAGCTAATCAAATGCCAGAAGCATTTACTGACCCAAAAAGAGTAACAAAGTTACATGTCCTAGCTGCCAATGCTCCTATCAGAATTAATGTCCCTGAAGGACAACCTATTATGAATAAATCCAAATCATGCCTGAAGTGTGGAAGACCAGTCGGTTCCAAAGATAAAAATCCTTGAAAAAGAAAAGGAGTTAAAAATATAGATGGTCAAATCGAAGATAATCAAGAAAAGATAATAGCTCCAGAAGGGTTGTCTCCATAAGAGAATGCGTAAGTCCCAAAAGAGACACAAGTACCTGAAGCATGTGAAAATAATGAGATCTCAATAAATTATGTTATGAATGGAATCCTTTGGGACCGAAATGAAGTCACCATTGACGGCATATTTGCTTATAATATAGTATATGATGTAATGGATAATAATGAGGATCATGAGCCAAAATCCATTAGTGAATGCCAATAGAGAAAAGATTGACTTTTATGAAAAGATGCCATTAAGGCAGAATTAAAATTATTGGAAAAACGAAAATTTTTTGGACATGTAGTCCTTACACCAAAGGATGTAAAACCTATTGGATATAAATGGGTTTTTGTGAGGAAATGAAATGAAAAGTTGAAATTATAAGATACAAGGCACGTCTTGTAGTCCAAGGCTTTACACAAAGGCTTGGTATCGATTATGAAGAAACGTATTCACCTGTAGTGAATGCGACTATATTTCGTTATTTGATTAGCTTGGTTTTAAATGAAGGGCTTGATTTGCATCTAATGGATGTTGTGACTGGCTATTTATATGGCTCACTTGACAATGATATTTATATGAAAATCCCTGAAGGACTAAAAGTGTCAAAAGCACAAATCCCTGAAGGAATTAAAGAGTCAGAAACATTGAATTCTAGTTATCGAGAACAATACCCAATCAATTTGAATAAGTCCTTGTATGGCCTGAAGCAATCGGAGCGCATATGGTATAATCGCCTTAATGAGTACTTGTTGAAAGAAGGATATATAAATGATCATATATGCCTATGCATCTTTATGAAAAAATCTGGAAGTGAGTTTGCCATAATTGCTGTTTATGATATCAACATCATTGGAACTCTTCAAGAGTTACAAAAGGAATTAATTTTCTGAAGAAAGAATTTGAAATGAAAGATTTAGGAAGAACGAATTCTGTCTTGAATTACAGATTGAGTACATAAAAAATAGGATCTTTGTATATCAATAAACTTATACAAAAATATCCTATAACATTTTTATATGGGTAAATCACATCCATTATGTACTCCAATGGTTGTGAGGTCTTTACAACTTGATATATAAAGACCCATTCAAACCTCGAGTAATTAGTGAAGAAGGTGATGAAGAACTATTTGGTTCAGAAGTACCATATGTATCTTACTAATCACACAAGTGTTGATATATCATTTGCTGTTAATTTATTAGTAAGACATAGTTCTTCACCAACATGAAGACATTAGAATGGAGTGAAACATATCATCCGTTATCTCAGAGGCGCATGGATATGGGGATATTCTACTCAAATAAATCCAAGCAAGAATTGGTATTTTTATCTGATTCAAATGATGGTAAATCACAAACTGACTATCTGTTTATATATGGAAGTGCAGCTATTTTATGGCGATCTATGAAGCAGTCTATATCAGCTACATCATCTAACCATGCTGAAATTCTAGCAATCCATTAAGCAAGTCGAGAATTTGTTTGGTTGAGGTCAATAATACATCACATATGAACAACTTGTGGTTTATCTTCAGGAAAGATGATCTCAACATTCCAAGGGTACATCAAGGGTGATCGAACAAAGTATATTTCACCAAAATTCTTCTTCGCCCGTGATCTTCAAAGGATGGTGAAATTAACCCAACATATCCGTTCCAGTGAAAATCTTACAGATTTATTCACCAAATCCCTTATAGGTGCAATCTTTTAAAAGCTTGTTCATGGCACCGGCTTTTGCAAACTCAGGAATCTCAAGTGATGCCATCATGAGGGGGAGTCGATACACACTGTACTCTTTTTCCCTTGTCTAGGTTTTGTCCCACTGGTTTTCTCTAGAAAGGTTTTTAATGAGGCAGCTCTAGATAGTGTATCAATGAATGATGTACTCTTTTCTTTGGTTAGGTTTTTGTCCCACTGGGTTTTTCTTAGTTAAAGTTTTTAATAAGGCATATTCATAATGGATATCCAAGGGGAAGTGTTATAAATATATTAAATAAGTGGATGTCCATTAACTCTTAACCTTCTGTATCATAAATGTTGTTCATAAATTGTTATAGAGAAACGAAAGAGTTATTCAATGTACGAATAGTCACAATTAATATTCTGTACCATTAAATGTGACCCTTGGGGTCATTCTCATATCCCTATAAATAGGGCTTTGTAATTGATAAATGGAATAGAGAAAACAGAATGTGCATTGCTCTCCTATCTTCTATTCTCTTCTGTTATCTCTTATCTCGAAAGCTCTTACTTTTATAACAAGGTTTTCCTGAGCAAATTGTTCCGATGAATTACCGATAAATGTATTTGTACGAGTGTTACCATAGGAAAAATGGGGGTACAGGAGGGAGATAATGTGTCCGTTTGGGAACGCGGTAGAGAAGTACTTTTACTCAAGTCGAGATAAATATGTGGAGAGGATTATCTCATTTTACAGAAAAACATCGTTGAACGTACTTTTTGGGAGTAGATAAACTTTTCAAAACAAACACAATGAGTTGGTCCGTGTGGTTATATGGGCTTACAAATTTGACCCAAAATGTGAATCTGTCACACTCATAACTGATTAAGTTAATAGATTAAGTGCATGTTTGGGAATCAACTGTGAGAAAAATTGTATCTCTACTTGTGTGCAACGTGATTATAAATTATTTCCCAAACACCCACTACGAGCAAGATGAGGACAAGCAAAGGGCATTCAAATCAAATGCTGGAAAGAGCGCATTGGAGCATTAATTTTCTCACCCATTTGATTTGATCAAGATCTGATTTTGCAGAATCTATCTGACAAAAAAATAGATTTAATTCTAAATGCGTGTGTTTCGAAGTCAAATTGGTAGGTAGTTGCCGAAAACTGTAAGTCATGAGAGGGATTGACCGTTTCACGTGATCGAGTATGAATCGGCTTGAATCCTACCACTAATGTATGTTTTGAATAATTGCGAGTGAGGGAGGGTTGATTAGTTGAAACTTGAAGCAAATGCTAACAGCAACATGGGATTCAACGCCCAAACGTGGACCGGACGATCATCAAATTAAGTTACTATATTCCCTATCTACGTGCCTTTTAAGGATTAGGATCCCATTTCTCTCGTCGCTAGCTATGGTAATTCCTTTAAGGGAAAATGATAGCATCATCTCAAGCGTACACGAAAATATCAAAAAGTTCTTATAGATTTGTTAATATGAATTTTTTTATATTATGCTGGTTCTTTAGGAATTTGCTATCATTTTCTCTTTCTTTAATGTACTCATTTGTGAAAACGGTAAAGAAGTGTTTTTACAATCTACCAGGTAAATATACGAGAGAGATTATTTCGATTTACTAAAAACACCGTTAAACGTGTGTTTGGGGAGTTAGGGAGCTCAAACGCTCTCCCAAACAGCTACAATATCGTTTCTCAAGAAATATTTTCAGTTTTTCACTGCATTTCAAAAAACTAAATTGTAGCATCTAATAAAAAATCGTTCAATTCTTAAAGTTAATTAAAATTTTCAATTAAAATTTTAAAAATAAAATGAAATTTTTAAATAAATACTTGATGAAGCTAATGAACAGAACAATTTGGTCAACTATTTTATCTCAAAATTTAATCACTGTTAGAGTGTAATGATTTTTATGATTCATGCTCTAATAAATTTTGTTGTCATCAATGCTTTTATGCTCCGTAATAAGGAAATTTTATGGGAAAAACAATTTATTTACATTTCAGAATTTATTATTGTTAATGGAAGTAGAAAGTAAACTAAAACTAATGTATCGTGATGAACTAGAATATTGGCTGCTAATCCTATGATCTTACTATCCATGCATTTATCATGGAGTACACATCATTCATATCATGTTCAATGAAAATATTTTAAATATCGTCGATCTCATTCCACAAATTCATCATAATTATTTCTCTTTTTCCATACCCCACTATAATAAATATTTACCATGGAAAAAAATAAATAATTATGAGAAATCTATGGGATATGATATCCACAATAAATGATACTTAAAATAATTTTATTGAACAGAATACGGATAACATGATATTCGAGAGTGTGTACATAGTAAATTTACTTAAAATTAGATCGATTTACTAAAACTCTAAGATAACTTGTATCCTTTGTAACTGATAGATAATGTATCTTTTATGAAATACTATTATACACCACCTCCATTCCTTAGTGAAGAATCATACAAAAAAATAAATAAATTGTTTAATTATAACATACACCAAAAAATATTTATACGTATTATTAAATTATATATCAATTTATAAATCATATAAATTAATTTAAAAATGATAGATAAATTAATTAATTTTTTTAAAAAATATCGACTAACTCTTGGGTGAAGCAATGAATAGACCTGGTTCCAGCACAGTTACACGGCGCCATTCTTTCATCGTTTCAAGTACATATTTTACTCTTCATTTCACTGATATGATTCGAACTTCTGAAATATGTTCTCAGACGTAACAACAACTTTAAAAAAAACAAAAAGTGAAGAGATATCAAAACCCACAAAATTATTCGACAAAGGAAAAGAACAAGTACAGCAACAAGCACGAGTTTGTCCTTTGTCATTAAATTAATCGTCATACAAATTCGTACCAATCTGTTAAATACTTAAATTCGCTATTATCTCTGTTTCCTCAAAAGTCCCCCCATATCGTTCCGTGCAAACGAATCAATCAAATCATCCCAGAAGGGGGGAAAACGCACCGAAACAGAGGGTAATGGAGAAATCTGAAGAACCCTATCTCCTTTATCCCTATCTTCTTTTAAGCAAATGAAGAACGCAACACTATAAAATATCCATGCGCGCGCGTGTGCGGGTGGAAGAGGGGTGGGGACGAGAGGATCTCAATATATTTTCACACAAACCAGACTGAAACAGAGATACAATCTACCATCAAAAAAGCAAAAAAAAAAAAAAACACGAGCAGAGGAGTTGAACTGAACAGATTCACAGATCCTGCGTACAGAAATATCCCTTAACTGTTAAACAAATTCTCCAATGGTATGAAGACAGATTTCCCTATAGCCCAGAGAAGAAGAAGAAGAAGAAGAAGATCTATACAAACACGAAGAAACATGAGAAACAGAGGACTTCGGAGCTTACAATGGTCAGGGAAGAAAACCAGAGAAAGGAATGGGATGGGCGATTGGGAGAATCAGATGACTGGGAGACTGCGAAGCTGCCTGTTGGATGGCCATCACAGTTTCTGCGACGTTCATGACGAGATCGATGGCCATCCCTAACAGGGTTAAGCACAGCTCTATTCTCTGGATCACCATTCTCCTCTGTTCTGCTTCAACTTCCTAGATGATGCACCTTTGCCCTTTTTGGTTTCTTCTACTTCACTCCTCCCTCTTTGCTCTTTAAATAAACTAATAAGACGTGACCACTCACTTGTCCGCACCAAGTTGCATTTTTTGCTTCTAACCCCCCATGAGATATTTAATTTAGGATTAAAGTCTCAATAATTCATTTCAACCCCTAAATTTTGATGCTTTTTTCAATTGGACTTTATTCAAATGTTATCGCATTAAAATAGTTAGTTTATATTAAATAAGTTAATGAACGGACGTTGATTATTAATATCCAAAGTAAGCTGTCATCGACCAACACGTGCGTATATTCTCGTGGAGTTATAGTTGTTCCTCTCTAATGCAAGTGCTCTTTCGAATCATCCCACAATCCTGCTCACTTCGATCACAAACTATAACGGAGGGTTTGTTTGAAAGTTATTTTAAAAATAGTTTTTACAGATTTGAAGGTAAAATTTAGATTTTGGAGAATATATTTTGGAAAATAAATTTTACAGATTCCAAGGTAAAACCTAGGTTTTGAAAAGTGATTTATATTTGGGAAGTTATTAGCTTTTATGAATTCCGACGTAAAAAGTATGTTGGAAAGAGGAAAGAGAAAGAGTAAAAAGTAGGAAAGAGGAAAAAGAAAAAAGGGAAAAGAGAAAGAAGGAATAAAGTATGAAGGGGGAAAGAGAAAGCAGGAATAAAGTATGAAACAGGAAAGAGTAGGAAAGAGAAAATATAGGTTTCAAACCAAAATTTTATAACTAAAATAGCTTTTCTAAAAATTTTTTGTGCTGTATCGAAATCTAAATTTTATAATTAAATCTAACTTCTGAGATTAACTTCCAGATAATTCGGGTTTGAGTTGGGTGAGATTCCTCTGACAAAAGCCAAAAGGGGAAAAAGGTAATTCATCACTCCTCATAATGTCATGTAGTTTCAAATTAAACATGTATAGTTTTTTTTTATATTGGGTTTGTTATAAGACTTATTTTAAAGTTATTTTAAAAATAGTTTTTACAGAGGTAGAATTTAAATTTTGGAGAATAGATTTTGGAAAATAATTTCTACAGATTTCAAGACAAAACCTATGTCTTGAAAAGTTATTTATGTTTGGAAAGTTTAGCATTTACAAATTTCGATGCAAAAAAGTACGTAGAAAAGAGGAAAAAGAAAGAAGGAAAAATATGAAAGTGAAAAAAGAAAGAAGGAAAAAAGTATGAAAGAGTAAAGAGGAAAAAGTATGAAAGAGAAAACCTAGGTTTCAAATCGAAGTTTTGTAACTAAAAAAGTTTTTTTGAAAATTTTTTATACTTGAACAAAATTTAGGTTTTGTAACCAAATCTAAATTTTGGGAATAGCTTCCAACAAGCCCTTAAATACATCCTCAAGATTGACTTTCATATTTGAATGATATTGTATTGCCACGTCAAAACTTTTACGAAGTCTATTCCATGCGTATGAACAATTTTCAATAGGTTGCATGCAGTGGTGGAGTCAGGACCTTGGAACAGTAGGGGGCAATTTTTTATTTTCAAGCAAATGGCAATAAACTTATTAGTATAGATCATTTGAATGGGTTCAAATTTTGACAATCAATGGGTACATAATAAAAATCTAATAGCAATTTATATACACATAAAAAATTGAGTGGGAATATTTGCCCACCTTCAACAATAAGTGGCTCCGCCACTGGTTGCATGTCTATGAGCTTGTTTGTTGGAATGTTTGGAAAAGTCAAACGCACGTTTAACAGTGTTTTTTCGGAAAAAGAGATAATCTCATTCACATATTTATCTCGACTTGGATAAAAATACTTATCTACCGCGTTTCTAAACGGTCACTGTAACATGAATATTTTTTATACTTATAACAAGGTTTAATACAAATTTTAGATGTTACTATAAAAGTTCCATATCAATCGCATGGCAGAGAGGCACTTACAGCTATAAAGCCTTATTTTTTGAGACTCAACGTGATTTAATTTATTCTATCCACAAGCTTAATTAAACATAATCTGTCTTTTAGTTTCACTCAAGTACTTGAAAACAAATATCAAGCTATGGGATGTTTCTTTCAAGCATGTGTTAGGACTTTTTCACTTCATTAAATAAGAAAACAATATATCTTCCTAATTAATAAAAAATATTTTGAAATATTAAAATCCTATCCATAACCTTTTTGTACTGTTGTTTTTTTCCACTAAAATCAACCCACGAGCTATAATTTTTACTATTCTATGCTTTTGTTTTCCCTCAATTTATTTTTGTGTTATCATTCATAATTTTCTAACACAAATATCAATTAACAATAAATCATTTTCAATCTCCCTCTCCCTATTATAAGACACCCTCTTTAATAAAATGAGTCGTTACAAGTCTCTCAAGTGGGTAATATATTTTCTCATTAAGTATAGATATCCTGCTATTGCAAATAATTTATGGTTTATGAAAATTTACGAGCACAATCCTCCTATATGAGTATATTTAATTTTTATTAATTTTAAGCAAATTCAATAATTTGATGACATCTATTGAATTTTGGTTAGGTGTTTGGAAGTACTTTATAATAGGACTGGAGAGAGTGTTAATTGATTAAATATTAACCATTATATTATATATTAATTCAATGTTGATAAAAATATAAATGTTATCATGAACAGGACATGGCACCAGCAAATTAAATTGAAAGGAATCCACCGGCAAGAAGACTTTGCTTTGGTTTGAAAATTAGAAGAATCTGTGGTCCCTACTCCCCTCCCTTGAATGTACTTGTTAATGTGTTTGTTTGGAATAACGTTTTCAAAATCTAAACGTACATTTAACAATATTTTTCTGTAAAATGAGATAATTTTTTCACATGTTAATCTCGACTTGTGTAAAAATACTTCTGTACCACGTTTCTAAACAGACACATTAATCAATTTCTTTTTTGCAAAAAAAATAAAGAAAACAAAACAAAACTTGTTCTTTTTTCCACACTCTCAACAAGGAATCAGAATTACACACTATTAAGAAAAATACGAGTATAATAGTAATTTATTTTTACTTCAACTTTTTTTTAGTTTTAATGTACTTTCTCTCAACAGGGAAAATCCTCAGAGTTGCATTCAAAGGAATCAAGCAGAGCACCTTGAAAGAAGCAAAACGCATAAGAACCCAACCAAACCAAGGACAGAAATAAAAAGACAGACACCCAACAACCAAAGGCAAGCATCCGAACAGAAAGAAATCAGCCATCCCATTCCTTGTCTTGTAATAGAAGCCTTTGAGCCCCATGTGGTGATTTGTGATGCTGTCCCTTCCAAAGGGCAAAGCCGAAAGAGGATGCAAACGTCACAACCCCTCAAGTTTTGGACACATGAAGGCCAAAACTCAGCTGCCTCATCCGGGAAGTGTCACATCTTAGAAAGCTCATGGCTTTCCTTTCAGGTCTGCCAGATCTTTTACCATCAACTGTGGTTTCTGCAGATTTACTTCATCAGAACGGATTGGAACTGCGTAAACGCTACTTTTGCTTCACCGTGAATATTCCTCTCAATTTCCAAGGTCCATTCACTGATGATCAGACCAGTCCCCATCTTGTTGTAAATTTTGTGTGTGGGTGTATCAAAGGAAGATTCCCATATTATTTGGTGTCCAAAAGAATATACTATAATGTGATATTGAATTAGTAAATGGGCTAAGAGGAGGAGTATGCCAAGATACGATAAAGGGTCACAGGAGACAAATCCTGAAATTTTCCCCACCCTTTACTCGTAGGTTAAACACGGACTGAACGCCTTTTATTATAGACTTTTTACAAATACACGTGATATTTTAGTGATGAAATGTTTACAATTAAATGATATCTTTATTGGTCTTGAATTGTTTTAATTATTTAGTATTACACATTGATGTCCTTAAATGTCCTTTCCCTTTTAATGCCAAAATAAAATGATTTTATAGAACAACCTTTGGGGCTATCAACGTTGAGGAAAAATGTCTCTTCATTTCTGCAAGGTTGTAGTCTATATATAAGGTGCTTCAAGACAAGATTTCGATATATATATATATAGCTCTCTAGTTCTCAAGCATTACTCCTCCCCCTCTAGTTCTCTACCGTGCTGAGTTTTATTATACCTTCCGCTAGTTCTGTATCCCTGTATCCTTACAGGAAGAATCCGTTTAATTCTGGGGAATGCCGCAACTTATTTGTCGGTAGTCGCGGAATAGCTTTTAAGGACAGTGTCATCGGAGGCGATTCGGATTAATTATTTATTTACAGGTGTTGCTGCCATTAGGATAAGTGAAACGTCGTAGAGAAGCTGGAACATCCACCAATGTTTTCGTGCCAAATACAACACATCTACCTTTACAAATTCTTCATTCCCAGCTCTCTGACAGAGAGCTAACATCATCTCAGAACTCCAGCCCAGCAATGATGAGGATTCTCCAGCCCAAGTATTCTTAATAATCAAAGTAAGATTGAAATTTGATTGTAATGTGCATGACTTGTATCATTGAACTTACTAAGAAAGCAAATTAATTGACATTTCGTTCCTTTGAAATTCAAAGGCTAAAGTTATCCATCTACCAGGCGAAAATACCGTCCCTTGAAAGCCGAAGCTTTTAAAAGAGAAATAGATCCTGACTATGCCCTTTTAAGTTGAGAGTTCGGCCTATGGAGTCAAAAAAAAAAAAAAAAGAAGCAAGTCTAAAAAGGCCAGTCCCATAGCACCAAGGGTTTAAAAGGATCGGCCTGTTTAAGTTTACCGAATTATTTTTTTATTTTAGATATTCTTTATTCTTTCTTTCCAAATTTCAAAAATAAATCCTTTTATATCAAATACTTATTTTTAAATTTGTTTTCTTGTCAATCATATATCCCATAAAAATATGAAAATGCGGAAAGAAAAAATATTGTTGAAACATAATTTTTCTTACAGCTTATATAATGCATTATATTATAACAACTCTACTTTTTCTTTGAAGTTTTAGAAGAAATCATTTCAAGCAAACACTTATTTCTAGTTAGTTTATGTGCTATATAAAGACACACACATATATTTTCACTCATTGGATCCTTATTCTTTTCTAATTTCATTATCAAATTTGTCATGCTGTTTTCCACATATAAACTACTTTTTAAAGACTAAATTAAAAATATATTGTTATAACTTTATCTATTTGAGAAAAAAGTGAAAATATGTTAAACATGTGATAGACTTATGGACCGACCCATGACTAACAAACTTGGATGTCAAGCTACAAAATTGAGAAATAAATACAAAACTTTATTTTATCATTTTATTTTTTGCATTAATAACATTTAGACATCTTATTATTAATTATAAATTATTTGATTGCACTGAAAACCGTTTTAAAATTACCCTTCATAATATATTGTTATCTTAAGTTTACATTTTAATTTAATTTTCATATTATTTATATCTTAAATTACAAATTTTAGGGCAGCCCGGTTAAATGGCTTTTGAAATTACACCTAATATTGCGAATCCCCACCTCTAGTGAGAAATCATTAGTAATTTGGTGAAGTCATAATTAGGGAAACAAAT
>JANTPZ010006188.1:0-15599 GCA_025593235.1 Vachellia pachyceras
GAGTATAGTTGGAGTGCAGAGTTTTGGTTTAAACAAGAATACAAGATACGAGGGATTCAGATCCTTGAGAGCATGAAAGCTGACTGAATTAAACTGGTTTGCAAGTCCATGTATGAAACCATAGCGTGCAATCAGAGTAAAAGTACATGTACGATGTGAGAGAAATAGAAACAATTAATAAAGCAAGAGTAAGATGCTATATGTAAAGTTTGGGAGTACTTCTTCTTACAAGGATTCAAGCTTTGTTTTGTTACACTGTAATTTTGTTTTTTTATTGATTACAAGCTAATTTATCAAAGATAATCTTATTTAAGGTATTGTTACAATAAATGTGGAAACATTTTTTTAAAAAGGATTTAAATTTTGATTTAAAATTTGTGGTAAATATAATGTGTGTTTGAGAATCAAGTGGGAGAGTAATTTTACGCAAGTCAAGGTAAGTATGTAAAATGAGTTTTATCGCAACTTGTGTGTAACGTAATTCTAACATGCTTCCCAAACAAGCACATGCTCATTTCCCTTGATCCAACCCCTACTGTAGTTAAATGTTACTCTAATTGATAAAAACTGAATCATAGTTAAAAAAAAATTTTAACAAGCAATTTGTAAGTATTATTTAAATTTAAAAGCATGCTTTCACCTTAGCAAAGCAGTCATGTCCATCTCACTTTGCTCCAAAAGGAAATTATTGAACACATCCTATGAATAATATGGACTTTTATATTTTTTATAAAATATATGTATCATATACATTGATGATGATGATGACTTTTAGCCAATCTCCAATTTAGTTTTAAGAATTTATTGAATCTAACCGTGTATTTCAGGTTGAAATTTTGACCATCTAACTAATGGATGTTTCTATTTGTATGAATCACTGAATAAAATTGATTGATTTGATAAAACCATAAATAGAAATATATCTTTTCATACATAAATTTTTGGGTGAGGCTTTTTATTATTTCCATTATTTCAGGATATGTTTTTTTAGAAGCTGCTATATTTGGATTGTCTGAACCACGTATGCGCCGTCATCTTCATGAATCATGCGTAATATTAAGATCCAATTATAGCGTTTCCTTCAGCCGTCAAATTCTGATCCACGTGTCTGTAAGATCAGCCTTCCTGTTTTCGTTCCTCAGTCGTCATGACAGCCCGCGCCTTCTCCTGCTCTCCACACTCTCCTTTCTTCAGTCTTCATCTTTACACTCTCACCCCGAGACTCAGCTTTTGTTTCTCTCCCTGAACAACAATGGATTCTCCCAGATCCACCTCTCCCGGAAGCCATTCAGATTCCTTTATCAATTTCATCAAGCTCCCCTTCCCAATTCTTCCTTACTCTTCAAGCACCTCATTTCTATTCACTTCCACGCCCCAAAAAGACGCGTTCATACAGCTATTTCCGCTGTCTCCACGGAAACCAGGTACTCCGTGTTCCTTTGCTTTTGCATTTTTTTTGTTGGCTTCCTTTGTTTTGTCGTGTTGTTCTTGAATTTGCATTCGAGAGTAATCAAGGCTATGAATTCGGGGGAGCTGAAGTCTGTGGAAGCTTTCCAGGAAAAGGAAAATAGGGGGGGGGGAGTTCTGTAGCTTTCCCCTGCTGGGGCTGGATTTTTTAATCAAAAACCAGCAGTGTGGTGGGAAAGCCTTATAACATACAGGGAGGAAAAGACAAGTATTATTTGAGCTATATGTCTCTGTGAGTTAGCAGCTTATATAGAATGCTCAATCACTATCTTGGGTGATATGTGATGCTTTCAACCATTTGTCCTGCTTTCCCTTTTTTCTTGCTTTAATACTTTTCCACTGTATGTAGAGGTGGAATAAGATTACAAGAATGACTTCCACGTTATATTCTGTCAAATTGAGGAAATAAGATGAAATCTGATGGTTGTTTTTCAAACTCTTGTTTGCATAGAAACTGTCGTTGCTTTGCCTTTTTAGGAGGAACAACTACTGTTGATCTCCTTCATTTGATTCTTGCATCTACTGATAAGTGATTATGTATTATATATCTCCAGAATATGGATGCAGACTCAATGATGTCCAGGGAGACGAAGGAATTACCCTGCTATTTAAAACCATGGAATCTTTGAATGCATTAAGAGAAGTAATTGTAAAGGGACTTGAAAGTGGCCTTAGAAATGATGCTCCTGATACTGCAATAGCTATGCGTCAAAAGGTGATAATGATTCTATATGATTACAAATAAAACACTTTTTTGTTGGATATTTATTTCATGCATGCTTGAACTTTCCTTTTTCAATACCTTTTGATTCGAAAGTGTTGTATGTGCAGTGGCGCCTCTGTGAGATTGGGCTAGAGGACTACTCATTTTTTCTTCTAAGCAGGTTAGTGCGTCCTCGGTATCACTTTTCCAAATAAAAAGTTCATTTATTAGTAGGTGTTAAAACTTTTTTAATGCATGTTAAGAGCACAGCATTCTGCTCAGTGAAGAATTCTTATAAGCTAATCTAACACTAGATGAGCTGTTAGGAGCACATATTTTTCCACGAACAGAACAAGTGAATCGTGATATGGGATCTATTTTCTTTTTTATAACAGGTTTTTAAAACCTGTTAAAAGAATATCTTACTTCTGTCGTTGTGTATCAAACTTTTCCTGTTGAAGTTTAAAGGGTTGCCAGATACATATGATTATGGCAATGCATTATTCTCCCTTTCAGGTTTCTCAATGTGCTTGATGTTATGGGAGGTGTTCGTTGGCTGGCAGCAAATGTGCAATCAAAGAATGTAAAAGCTTGGAATGATCCACTTGGAGCCCTTATTATTGGAGTACACCAGATGAAGTTATCTAGTTGGAAACCTGAAGAATGTGCTGCTATTGAAAATGAACTCCTTGCTTGGAAGAAAAGGGGCCTTTCTGAAATGGAAGGTAGCTTTTCTTTTCTTTTTTTTCATTTTCTTTTTCTTTCTTCTTGAAGCCTTTATTTTGGATTTTTTTATATTACCTTAAAACAGTCACGGCCATTTCTCCATTCTGACCGTGCTTTCCGTTCTCCATTTTCAAAGGAAATGAAGATGGGAAAACAATTTGGGCATTGAGACTGAAAGCTACTCTTGATAGATCAAGGCGGCTCACTAATGAATATACCGAAGAGCTTTTGAAGATATTCCCTGAAAAAGTCCAGGTCAGAGTACATTTTTCTCTCCATGGCCTCATAGTTGTAACTCCCAATTCTAAAATAGAGTTTAAGTTTCTTAAGGAGGATTGAACTTCATTTTTTTATTACAAGATAAATCTTTGAGATGCACCGACAAGTTTTGATGGTTTTGTGTCATCTTTGGCCTCCCTTCTCTCTAGAATAATGAGCATTTATACCATTAATATACATTGCGCTGTTCTTCCAGAAAGTAGTTAATAGTTTACCATGATTGTTTCGTCTTTTTTACAAAACACAGTTGCTGTTCTTCCGATCCATATATCTTGGAGTGTTCTTACATGTCACTTGAACTGTTTCGGGTGCTAGGAAAAGCCCTGGGAATCCCAGAAAACAGTGTGAGAACATACAATGAAGCTGAGATTCGTGCTAGGTATGGTCATTTGTTTGCTTCACATTTTTCAGCCTGGAAATTCTCATAAGCTATTGTGGCTTTCAGGGCCATCTATGGTTTCCTTTAATTTTTTTTCCTTCCTTGACGGTAAATTCAGTAAAACTTGATATTTCTTCCCTATGTTATGCACGGAAGAGATAATAAGTGTTTCAAAAATTGTGCTTATCTTTTTAACTTTAAACCCTATTGATATATGTGAAGAATTATTGAGGTAATAAAAACAAAGTTGCATGGTGTCCATCGAATTTGTTAAAGAAGTTGAAAGAATTAAAAAAAGGTTTCACAAGACCTGAAAGAAGCTGCATTGTTATGACTTATGAATAGTGCAACTATTAGGAACCTAGTAGATTGTCTAACCTTTTCCTTTGGAAATCTTAGTATGATTTTTCAAGTTTCAAAATTGTGTACGCTTCTTCTAAAAGCTGTGAGAAGTGCTCTTGGTTCTCAAGGTTGGGACGTTCTTGTACCTGGAAATACTTTGGGAACATTGATTCAGGTACTCTATATTGTATTAAGTAATGTTGCCTCTAATTTTTCTTATATTGTTTCTATCTATACACCAGTGAGTTCTAATACTTGAATTTCATGGATTGGAATTACAAAAACTTTATGCTCTTGAATGTTGTCTCTCATGTTTATTGCAAAAGATGTGGCTGAATTACATCAATCTGGGTTTCTTTGACATAGGTTGAAAGAATTGTCCCAGGATCATTACCACCATCAACAGAAGGACCTGTAATCCTTGTAGTTGACAAAGCTGATGGAGATGAAGAGGTTTGCTAGATAAAATTGACTTTACATGACCCACTAGAATTTTTTGTATTAATTAACAGGTTTAACTATTCTGGCAGGTAACAGCGGCAGGAAGGAATATAGTGGGAGTTATACTCAAGCAAGAGCTGCCTCACTTATCTCATCTTGGTGTTAGGGCTCGTCAGGCAAGTTCCTTTCTAAACATTCACTTCCTAACGAGGTTTATATTATATTTACGTCTTTGACATCCATAAATTCTTGCTACAAGAAAAGGTTGTTTTTGTCACATGTGAAGATGAAGAAAAAATAACTGATATACAGAAACTTCTGGGCACATGTGTGAGGTTGTATTAATGTGATGTGAACTCGTTTTCAATACTCATATATCTCTCACTAACTATAACTCATTTAATTCTATGATGTTTTCATCTTTGTTTTTATTGCTTTGATTGAACTTGTTAGGTTGGAAGCATCAACTACAGGTGTTGATCTGAAGCCATCATCATCGGTTGATACAGATGAAAGTTCTTTTGCTAAAAGTCCTGATGACGTTACTCCCGGAGCTGAAATTCCTTCATTGTCTGCTGATATAACCTTCTACGCTAATCAGGTAGAGAATATATTTACTCTTTATGATATATTCTTAGATGACTTTATTCTTCCTTCCCGCATGATCTGCATTATGGACCTTGCTTGTTGTATAGGCAAAAGGGTTGATAATTGATTTATGATGAATGTGTTATTAACGGTAGATTTGGTTTCTACATGGTAGAAATAAAAATTAATTTCTGTAATTAAAATAAATATTAGATCATGGTGGTGCCTTTGATTGGTTCCTTAGCAGAAACTTGCTACGATTGGTTGTAATAAATAATAATGTATTTTGCTTGTTTTCCACGTTTTCAAATTCCTTGTTTTTGATCTTTACATCCAGAATATTTATTTATAGAATTTTTTGTTTTTTCATATGTCCATAGATACCATTACTTTTGATTATTTTTCCATAGAGCTTTCAGTCCAATAATTGTTATACATATATCCAGGGTGTTTCTGCTGCCTCCTTCTATGTCTAAATTTCAGATTGATAAGTTGAAGAGGGAGGCAAGATACTATATCTGGGATCTTCAAGTTCCTGGAGTTGCATCTTCCGATTAACAAGTGAGGATTCAAGATCTGCATCACATGCCTTAATCGCCCAATAAGATTTGTGCTCGATCTCCATAGGTAGATGACATGCCTTGCCATAGAGCAACCGAAAGGGAGACATGCCTATAGGGGTCTTATAGGCCATCCTGTAAGCCCAAAGAGCTTCTTCAAGCCTTTCGCTCCAGTCCTTACGAGATGGTTTCCTGCTTCCAGATGCAGAGACACAGACTTCTGGTGCAAAGACAGCAGCTTGTGGTCTCTTGTCTTCTTTATCAAGACTTTCTGATAAAGGTAAGAGGAATCTATCTAATAATTAAAAATTTGGGAAACTAAACCCTAAACCTTGACTTTAACCACTTAACTCCTTACCCTTCCATTTTATTTTGCATGAAAATTCCTTTTGTCTTTGTTTTTTAAAACAAAATCTTGTAACTTAATTGAAAACTTATAAATCGGTTTGAATTTCAAATGGGTATGTTTGGTGAATTTGATTGGAGGCAAATAAACATTAACAATGAGAGAGAGGATTTATATTGATTACCACTCATGTGCTTTCACAGATTATATTATTTGTCAACTCTTCCTTAATGTGCTTACAATTCCGACATTCTGATTCTTGTGTTACAGTTTATAGTGATCAAGGAGTGCCAGCGTCTTTTCAAGTCCCTTCTGGGGTGGTTATACCTTTTGGCTCCATGGAATTGGCACTGGAGCAGAGCAAGTCAATAGAAACATTAAGGTCTATGCTGGAAAAGCTAGAGACAGCGAAATTGGATGATGGTGAACTTGATACGTTATGCGATCAACTCCAGGTACTAATCTCTTCTCTACAGCTTCCAAATGATATTATTGAAAGTATTAGAAGGATATTCCCAGACACTGCACGTTTAATCGTTCGTTCTAGCGCTAATGTTGAGGACTTGGCCAGAATGTCAGCAGCTAGACTCTATGAATCAATACCCAATGTTAGCCCTTCCTATCCAACAGTTTTTGCTGCTGCAGTTAGTCAGGTTTGGGCTTCATTGTACACAAGAAGGGGAGTCTTAAGCCGCCGTGCTGCTGGTGTGCCTCAAAAAGAAGCTGCAATGGCAGTTCTGGTCAATGCTTTCACCAGATTTATCTTGTGTTACATACTTTCAGTTCAGCTCAACAAACCAGGATCATAATTATGTAGAGGCAGAGATTGCTTCTGGCCTTGGTGAAACTCTGGCTTCTGGGACCCGGGGGACACCATGGCGTATCTCATCTGGGAAATTTAATGGGCTAGTGCAAACACTAGCATTCGCAAACTTTAGTGAGGAAATGCTTGTACGTGGTGCAGGACCTGCAGATTGGGACGTTATCCGTTTGACAGTGGATTATAGTAAAAAACCATTAACTGTTGACCCAGTTTTTCGCCGACAAGTAGGTCAACGTCTCTGTGCTGTGGGGTTTTCCTTGGAAGGAAGTTCAGTCGCCCACAAGATGCGGAAGGATGTCTTGTCGGGAAAGATATATTTATTGTCCAAACTCGGCCACAGCCCCTTTAAAACATCTCTCTTCAACTCTATCTTTTGACTGGCAACTTCAAGTGTCATGAGAATGAAAAGCATTCGCTGTTAGTTTGGGCATTGCATCAGTTGATTTACAGTCCCATCAATTTGAAATATCAGACACGAGAGGAAGTGCACAGTTCTGTAGCGGCAGCTTGTGATGGAACGAAATCACTTTGAAGGAAGTTGAAGGGTTTGTTGGACAAGCTGATTCCACACATGGTGATTAGAAGTGTTAAAATCCTCGTGAGAGATCAAGCATGGTGGATCTATTCTACTTGAGTGTATAGTAATATTTGTCTAATGAAGTTCAGAAATAATGGTGAAATACGACCAAAAAAGGAGTTGGAAATGCAACAAAGGAACCAGAATATCAGAGTTTAGACTTTAGACAAGTAGAGTGAAGATATCTTAGTAGAGATTGATATTTTCTCAATCTTATTCTATTACACGAGTGCTTCTAACTTAATTTCCCCTAGAGTTTTATCATCTCGAAGTGCACTTCCCGGCCATCTATTTCATCTTCACCACAAATTTATAGTATTTCCGATTTGGCCAATCTTTTTTAACATTTGAATAATATTTTTTAAAACATTAAATCTGAACCATCAAACAATCCAAATTTGAAAAATTACGTCACGATATAAAACAAGATTGAACATTCTTTATTGGTGACCATAACGTAGTTAAAGAGGTCTGTAGTACAATTGTCAATTTAACTTGGATTTTCATGATTAGTTCATCTTCATTTTTTTTATATTTTTTTCATCTCCTTCCAAGCACTCTTGTCCTTTTCATTATTTTTGGGATGCTTCCTTCCCATGGCAGGTAATGTATGCTTGTCACTCTGTTCTTTAGACGAAAAGGTTAATTTCCAATCTCAGAAATCACACTGTTCCGTCAGATAATGGGAATCATAAACACTTATTAATGACTAATACCTTTCTGTGAGTTAACAATATTTACAATCCAATAAAAATGTGAATGCTTGATACTTTAGCAGCTTATTCACGAATGTTGGCAGAAACAACATCAGGAAGGACAAAAGCATCGGACTTTGCTTGCTAGGACCCATGAAAGTTACTTGCACTACCCAACTTGGGCACAAAGAAATACTCGAGTCTCTCATTGAATTTCATTTGCAGAACTCCCTTGTGATTTACTCTATGACGTTTATGGATGCAAGTTCAAGTCAGCGTCACCTATAGGCTTGCATTAAATTAAGATTACCTAAGTAATTGAAGTTCAAAAGATTGACTTAAACAACAAAAATGATTCTAACCCACCAAAAACAAAAACTTGAATTAAGTTTTTCTGAGAGTTTTTTCCCATACCTTTGAAAACAAACCTTTAAAGAACCGGTTTTGAAATGCATTTCCCAGAAGAATCAAACATAATTGCATCTCTACAAATCTATGCCTTGGTAAACAAGTGATGCAAGGATTGGCGGAACCCACGTGAGAGAATATATAATAATTCTTCTGGGGACCCATCTAGAGGAATAAAAGTAGGTTTAATCAGAGCTAAATACTAATCCATACTTCGAGCAGTCTTGAGTTGCACAGTTTAACCAACTAACAACTCTAACACCCACTCAATTATGACGTTTGTAGTATACTATTTCTCTCACATACCAAACTTGACTTCATATATTTCTTTAATTTTTAATGTGAATCATTCTAGCTTGCTCATAAAGATAAACAGTGCCTGGTGATATAATAGACCCCTGTTATAGCCTTCCCTTTTATAGGTAAGCTAGACAATAGAGATTATGATGCTTTCTTGATTATATGCTCTCTCATCAATTGGAAGCTGATATACCTAAAGTTTGGCTGGCTTTGAAGGAAAAATGAGAGGAAGAATGGAAAGATTTATGGTTCTGCCGTTCTCTTTTGGCTGTGCTTCTCATTCAAGTGTTGAGTTAGGCGCACCTAAAGCAGATTCAAAAGCCTCGTCTGTAACGAGTACTCTCTCTCTGCCTCTCTCCTGTATTCTCTTTCTTACTGTTTCTGTTTCTTTTGGCATCAATTGGAGTATCTATCTATCTACTTGTAATTTTGAGGCGTTTGATGTGTAAGGAAGAGAAGCGGGAGGAGGAGAAGAGAGTTCATCAGAATCATCCAAAATGATCATAAAGACGAACAAGTCCTCTTCTGGGTTTCTGCATGCTCTTCCAAAGCCTAACATTGTTGATGGCATACAAAACTTATTCAGAGGCATCAAGAGTTGGTCTCAGCTATTCTGTGAGTTGATTTTTGATGTTACCATTCATTTTCCCCCCTAATTCAAATGATATTTTCACCATGATGACGTCTAATAATAGAATCCACGCGCATGGTAGGGGTTTTTCACTTTTTTGCTCTTCTTCTGAGACTTTTGGTTAAATTTTAAAAGCCTTGGCTTACTGGAAATTTGGAATTGATTAGTATGGTAATGCAAGTGGGATATATCATGAAATTAGATTTGACTGACATGTGATCATCCATGGACTATGAAGGCTGTATGAAAGTGAGTTCCTATGCCTAACTATTATTGATCTTGTACAATTCTTTTGAGTTGATTTCTCATGTTACCATTTATTTTGGTCTAATAATAGAACTCACATGATATTTTTTTGAACCCTTCTGAGATGTTTGGTTAAATTTTGAAAGTCCTGGTTTATTACGTCAATCTCAATTTGGGTGTATTATGAAATTAGATTTGATTGACACGTGATCGTCTATATGATGGCCCTATCAAAGTCCTGGTTTTTTGCACAACTATCATTTATCTGGCACATTTCTCACTTGATGTGGGTTCATGACATTTTTCTGGATTTTTAAAGGAAGATAGTCAATTAAACGTGTTTGCTTATTTGGCCGATCCTTCCTAAACCAACCAGTTATTCTATCACAAGGTAAATTTAATCAGGCATAAGATGCAATATCCACTATTTTAGAAGATCATGCTAAATAGAAAGCTTTTGTTAATAAAACACAATCAAATAAATAAAAGTATACTATAATCGATCGCATTGGAGGGATAATCAATTGTCAAAATAATTTAGATAATATCAACTATAATCTAAAACATTCTACTTGGGAATAGCAATTTTTCGATAGTCATATGTATGAATGTGTGCTGGGACCGGGAGAGTTTGAATTTGAACATTAACCACTAGCTGCTTAGTTCATCAAATAGTACCATGCATTTCTTCTGCTGAACGCCTGAACCAACCGCCAAAGAATGAATCAACCAATGCGAATGTTATCCAAATAACGTGTGCCTTACTCAAAGACCCAAGTGGTAAAGGTAATTATTAATTCTCCGTAAAAGAATCGACACTTTGGCTGGCATCTATATCTAAGTTTATATGATATCAATTAATTTTTGGTCTAGAAAACATTGACATCAGTTTATTTGGATGAGCTATGAATGAGCTTTCTAATTGGAGACGTGATGACTTTCATGAATTGAGATTTTCTTTCTTCTATTCTGTTGGATGTCAGTCTATAAAGAAGAAACAGAGCATATGGAAGCAGAGATGGAGATTGGATATCCAACAGATGTGAGGCACTTGACACACATAGGGCTTGATGGGTCGACCACCACAAATAATGATGCCCAAGGCTGGGACAATCTCAAGCCTCCTGAACTTCTGTCTCTCTCTTCAATCTCTTTCAAGCAGTTTGAGATTGCCATGGCTGCCCAAGATCACCACCCACTCATGAATGATCCCTCCTCAAAATTTGCTTAGCACGTGGCACTCGTGGCATTCCTTCAATTTTTTTCCCTCCTAGTTGTATATTAATGATGATGAAAGTTGGTGTTTGATGGCCATGTGTCTATCTAAAGAGTTCTACTAGAAATTACACAAATGATATTCTACTATCTGTAACATCTTTGAAAGCCAGAAATGAAGTTTGTAGATTCTCACGAGAACCTTGAAATTAACATTATCACTCGGCCCATGCTGCCCCCGTACTCATCTTATCACAGAAAATATTAATAAATAAAAAAATGAGTAACAACGACTTCAAAGTTCAAACTTTGAATGCTTTAAGCTTGATGGTTCAAAGAAAAACTAGAAAGTTACTAAAGAGATTGTCCGATAAGAGAATCTGGATAACTAATTTGAAAAGCGAACATTGCTTTGTAAAAAGATAACTAAATCACCAATCACCGAATCTGCCATCAAAACCTGAAAACAACCATCCACCGAGAAAGCAACAAATCGAACCCAAAGAAGGAATTCACATTTTCTTAGATACAGGAAGCAAAAGGAGGAAAAAGATCCAAAAACTAGAATCTCCGCAATAAAAATACAAAGAAAACGTAGAAGTGGAAGGGGTATAAAATGTAGGCATCATAGCGAACCAGAGCTGAGGGAAAACACAGCAATGGCTTTCTGGGACGCCGTTTAATTCACTGTCAGATCCGTCAACAATGGTCGGCGACGACCTTCCAAGCAACAAATTGCTTGGCGGTCTTAGCCACCTGAACGATCCATTTCGAACTTACCAATTGCCATACCCTAGGCTTTTATATGCATAGGTTATATTTGGGATTTCCCTATTACGATAACACCCCTACTAAGTTTCCTAATGGCAGCGATATCCGTTTCTGAGGCTCAACTTATGAGTCCATGGCTTCAGGCCCAAAAGCTCCCAAAGCCCATTTTCCTGTTACGGAATCTTGTTTACGGATACAACAAGCGATTGAAGAGTGATCCGTTTATACGGCCCAGTTTATGAGCCCATAGATTTGTGGACCATCAAGTGCTCTAAGCCCATCTTCCAGTTCTCAATTTTGTCTCTAGTGCACCCAACAGTGATCCGTTTCTGTGGCCCATATCTTAGGTGCCGTTTGATAGCATGGAAATGACAGGTTGGAAGTGGAATTGAGGTGAGAACTGAGATCAATTCCATAGATAGGTTTGTTTGGTATGTGAGAAGCCAATTCCAGTTCCAACCCAATTTCTGGAACTCACTTCCATCCCTCCTCCCATGGAACTGGGATCAGTTCCATGGAACCAAGTTTTCATACCATTGTGCCCTTCTTAGCGCTCGTGATGAACTCTTCTTCTCCGGTGAAGCGGCGGTGGCAACCGTGACAACGGCGACGGTGAAATGAAATCATGGAAATGAAAAGAAGGTGACGGCGATGACGATGACGATGACGGCGGCAAAGGCGACGACGATGACGCAGCTTATGTGTTGTTACCATTCTCACTTCTTCTACAACCGCTCCTTCACAAGCTCCATTGTCGAACAAGTGACGACATACAACCATTGAGAAAATCAACACAAGAACAAGAACAGAAACAGTCAACAAGTAAATAACATCGTCATCAGCAACGAAGTGAGGACCATCAGAAACAAATTAGCTCCATTGTTCATAATCGCGATGAGTGGAGTTTAGATTCTTTCCCAACAAAGTAATACAAGAGTTCCAATTTCCAATTTCCCACATTTTACAGAGAATTCACTGGAAACAAAACGATACCCAAACAGAAAGACACTAGGGGCGAAATTACTTCGGAGAAGGCGTCAAATGCAGAAGGAAGTCCTGGAGCGGCGGAAGGTTGTGGAAGGTCGAACATAGATCTGTCGCGAAGTGAAGGGTGAGCAGCTATGGAGGCTTCATCGGTGTCGTCGTTCGAGGAATTTTGGTAGTTGGTCCCATTACCGACGGTTTCTTTTTCTTCTTCTTCTTCAGCTGAAGAATAGCCTTGCAGAAGAGACAAGCTCATTGGGTCCTCAGAAAGCTCCGAACTTGACCGGAAAAACGAACCCTTGTAGACACAGTGAAGATATCGTTGGCGTTGCTCCGATAAGTACACTTGTAGACAACGAATTAAAGAGAGCGGCGTTGCTCTGATTACAATAGTTAATGCAGAGGGTGGGGGAAGAAGAGTGAGGGAGATGCAGCTGTGGTGGTCGGGGAACTGTTGTGGAGGAGGGCAAATTTTTTTTAGGTGAAGGGTATATTTGTCTTTTCACACTATAAATATAAATATTAAATTAAAATAATACCCCACTACTTCCAGCATACCAAACAAACTTTTAATCTCACTTCCAGTTCCACCCTCAATTCCATCAAAACCAATTCCGCGTATTAAACGAGGCATTAGTGGACCATCAAGTGCACCCACCAATGGGCGCTTGGTAGAGTTGGCAAGAGCTACTACCAGCATTCTTCAGGGCGAGGGTTTGAACCCTGGGGAGTGACAGCCGCGATAATTAACGCAACCTCAAAGATGTTATCCCATCGGTGCCTCGCTACCACCGTAAGGTCTCCTCGCGGGGGGTCCGGATTAGTTTGGGGCGGGCAATGAACCCAAGATACCCCAGGATACCGGATGGTTTATACAAAAAAAAAAAAGTTTCAAAATGTTGTTTTCGGATGCAACAAAATATTGTGTCCGTTTCAAAACGCAGTAGAGAAGTACTTTTACGCAAGCCAATGTAAATATGTGAAGGAGATTATCTCTTTTTACAGAGAAATACTGTTGAACGTGCTTTTAAAGAGTAAATAAGCTTTTCCAAATAAGCACGAAGCGATATGTTTTGCATAAAAAAAAAGATAAAAATCCAAAGATATGAAACTAAAACCCATTCAATTAGGTGAAACCTATGCTTGGCAAAATATTAAGTGTACACTCCATTGCTTTCTAATTCTATCTTAGCAATGCCTTCTTCCGTCGTTTGTTATATTCAATTAAAGGCTTGTTTAGAAATCTATTCTGAAACCTAGGTTTGGTTTCAAAACCTAGGTTTTAACCCAAAACCTAAGTTTTGTCCAAGTACAAAAAAATTTCTGAAAAGCTATTTTGGTTACAAACCCTCAGTTTGAAACCTAGGTTTTCTCTTTCCTACTTTTTTCCTTCTTTCTCTTTCCTATTTGTTTCCTTCTTTCTCTTTCATCTTTCCTACCTTTTCTTTCTTCTCTTTCCTACTTTTTCTTCCTTCTCTTTCCTTTTTTTTACTTTTCATTCTTTCTCTTTCTTCTTTCCTATCCACTTTTTTGCCTTGGAATCCGTAAAAGCTAATAACTTCCCAAACATAAATCACTTTTCAAAACCTAGATTTTGCCTCGGAATCTGTAAAAGCTATTTTCCAAAATTTATTATCCAAAACATAGGTTTTGCCTCGGAATCTGTAAAAGCTATTCTGAAAAGAGTTTCCAAACAAGCCCTAAATTAAGCGATTGAGATCATTTAATTTGTTTTATCAATTAAAATTAGCGTTCGAATTTTAAAATCAAGTTAAGTGATTTTCTAATTATATTCTTTTTTTTAATAGATCTAATAGCATTACTTCAAAACAAAGATACAAACAGAGTGAGGACTACAGCCTTACTCCCTCCTCATATCCCTAACCTAAACAATCAGGGGGAAGGGAAATGAAGAAGCAAAAAGGTACATTCATGGTATGGGAATGCTTGGCTAGATAATCTGCCAAAGATAACTCCTCTTGAAAACTATGATTAAATATAACCTGCCATTCCCTCTGGTAAACTATTGCTCTAGCATCATCTATAATATCTTGGAAAGGGTGTCTATCCCAGTTCCCTCTGGTAATCAAGTTAATTGCTTCAATACTATCTGAACGAACAAGGATTTTCCGGTAACCTCTATTCCAGCATAAATTGAGCCCATTGATGATCCCCAATAGCTCCGCAATGGTAGGGGGTACAGTGACTATTTTACCACTATAACCTCCTAACCATTGCCCATCCTGGTCACATATTACTCCCCCAAATCCACAAAGACCATTAGGAAGAACCGATCCGTCCGCTTCAAGTAGAGTAAAATCCTTCATTTGGTCCCTATTAAGAGGAAACATGGAGTAGAGCTGGTAAAATGGGCTCAGCCCGCGGCCTGAGAAACCGGCCAAACAGGCTAAGCCCGTTTGGCCCGCGGGTTAAGGCGGGCTGGCCCGCCAACCCGCGGGCCAGCCCGTTTTTTTATTATTTTATTATTTTTTAAAAAATACATATTTTATATTTATTTGTAGGAAGAAGATAGGTTTCAGTAGCTTCAAATATTGTTTTAAACTTTATTATTTCATCTTAAATGCATACTTACTTTGGAGATTGTTGATTATGTATTATATTTTTGTATTTTAAAACATTGTTGATTATATTTTCAAAGATATATTGTATTTTTCTTCCGAAAAATCAAAAGGGCTTGATAAATTTTACGTAATTTTTTAAAAAAATCAGAAAAATAAAAAAAAATTAAAAAAAAGAAAAAAGTACTGCTGGTTGGCGGGCTGCCATTTTGGCAGCCCATGAGATGGCGGGCTGTACAGCCCGAGGCTGTGCAACCTGCAGGGTTGGGACGGGCCGGCCCACGGGCCGGCCCGTTTCCCAGTGCTAACAGGGAGCAATTTTTCCTATAGAAAATGCAATTGCTCATTAGGTCTGCATCTCAGCAAGCACAGTAGAAGCTTCTATTTGCATTTCTCCAATCCTCACCATCATCTTTACCAAAGACCCCCTTTACATCTTGACACCCAAATATCCCAACAAATATACTCGAAAAGCGTGGCCCAAGGAACCTTGCTAGTGTGTCCTTGTCCCGCTTCATGGGTTAAATTCCAATGCACCC